>JAOEGS010006232.1:18512-41132 GCA_025447755.1 Corythornis vintsioides | reverse complement strand
TGGCGGCTCCGTGGCACGGAGAGTGTTGGGAAGAGCCGGCGGTCCCTGGGAAGTGCCAGAAATCCCTGGGAAGAGCCAGCAGTCCCTGTCTGAGTCAGGGCTCTGGCCGCTGCTCTCCTGTTGCTCTGTAATGCAGCGCAGGGTTTTGTTCGGCTGCAGCAAGCGCCGTGTCCTAGCAGCCGGCAGTGTGAAGCATGTGGTTAGCAGCAACTGCTTACAGTGGTCCTGGCTGAGTGGGAGTATCGTTTTCCTTGGCAGACACTTCATAGAAAGTCCTGTTTTTTCTGCCAGAATAAGCAGTCATTACATTCCATACAATTCATAGTCAAATTATTATCTATTGTTAAAATTGCCTTAATTATCAGATGTTTCCTTAGACATGTAGCTGTTTTTTAAGAGGCTGAATAGATGTGTGTACATTGTGCGGGAGGCCGGAGCTGCACAATGTTTTTAGTACTGTTTTGTAGTTTCAGGGAGATTTTCTGTGGCTTTCGTATGTCAACAGACATTTTATTCTTGCTGAAATGGCAGCAGAGCAAGGCTGACCCCGCAGCGAGGCACTGAGTTTGCTTTGGGTCTCTACCTCTCCTCTCCAGTGTGGCATTTATCCTCCATACCTGTGAAGCTGAGGAAGTTGAGGCTGAAGCATGGCTGCTTTGTGCAAGGTCCCAGACAAGCATCTTTTGACTTAGTGGTGTGGGTAGTGTCTGCCCAGCAGGACTGGGACCTCTGTCAGGAGGCTGGAGGGGTCTCAGGGTGTTTGAGGTGGTGATGTCCATGGTCTTAGCCTGCTCTGCAGTGTTGGCTGGTGGATAGTGCAATTCCCACTGGCCTCATTACGTTGGTAACCCTGGGAACATCCTGGAACCTGTGTGGAAGAAGGAGGAATGCCTGTGCTTCTTGAGAGCTGTCAGAGGTGTGATTCTCACCTCCTGTCCCCTCCACCTGTAGCCGTCCCCCCCTTAAGTAGAGGGGTGTTCACCATGGGACTTTTGTGGATGTGGATGTGTGTCAAAGTGCACGGGCTCATTCCTTCACATCTCCCTCCTGCTCTTCTCCCCAAACCACAGGTTTGGGCAGCACAGATGTGAAGCATCAGAGTTTTCCCGTCTGCTCTAACATCTTTCACCTCCTCCCAGAAGAGCAGAAACCCTCTGGGACCCAATTCCTTGCTTTTGTTCTACCTTTTTTGGGGAGGAGCAAGGAAATTCTTGTTAGCCAGAGAGGTCAGGGTGTGTGTCTCCTCCCTGGTGGAAGCCAAGGGCTGAGAGCAGGCTGCCAGCCTCAGTCTCTGGGGCAATAACCTCCTCGCATTCCTCACATTCCTCCTGCTTTCTCTTTCTTTTGAGATTATGAAGATAACTTCCTCCTCTCATTGCTAAGCAATGCGAGAGCCTGGCAAAACTCTGAAATTTCCCCTTTGCTCCCTAAATTATTTATGTGCTCCAAGATGCCCCATAGTGCATCTTTTTGGTGTCCTGGAAGGGGCAGTTTGTCTGTTCACTGGGACTTGTGCTCAGGAAGAAGGCAGCTGCTTATGGGGTGGTTTGGTTTTTTTTTGTTGTTTTTGTTTTGTTTTTAATTGCTAGCCATTTAATTAAATCCTAACAACTTTGTTGTAGCCCATCTTACCTACTTCCCTGCTTGTTAAAGATCTTCCTTACTGTTTCATGAACTATTTGCCCTTTCTAGCAGAGATTTCAGGCTGTGTGTTCTTTTCTTTGCCTGAGCAGTGTGTGTACAAACCCATGGAGGCTGTGACTGAAGCACCATGTTTGTTCTGGGGGATTTTCTGCTTTTTACATCTTTCTGGTCCAGAAAAGGCACTCAGATAAAAGCAGTGTGTTGGGAGGAGAGGAGCCAGAGAGGTTGTCTTGAAACTTCCTATGTGCAAGGCTGGTGGCAGCCATGTGGGCTGTCAGCAGGTGTTACCCCATGAGGATGCAACTATGATGGTTTTCTTAAGACAGTGTTTTCTGTTTGCAAATGGCCACGGCCAGTGCAGGTGTCTTCCCCACTGGTTTGTGCTCTGTGGTCTGACACATCTCATGTCCCTGTGGTGCCTGAGAGATGGGCTGAGGAAGGGGTGGTGGTCCTCAAGAGCAGTGGTGCATCACCTCTCAGGCCAGATGCAGTGCTTGAAAGGATGGAGATACTGCTTAAAACACGTGTGTGGTGGGACCTACCAATGGGATTGGCCTTTGCTCAGGGCTGCCCAATGTGATTTTAGTGTGAGATGAGGATTGTAGTGCTTCTTCCCACTGTGAAACATTGCCTGATTTTTCCTCCCTTCCCCCTAACCCCCAAGCACTCTTAGAAATAATTATCTTTTTTGTTTTGTTTTGTTTTTGTGTTCATCTTTTAGGCATAAAACCCCATCTGTTAATTTCCAGTCGTTCTACACAGATTTTCTGTGATTTATGCATTTGGTGGTCACTGGAGTAGGACTTGTGTGAGCTCACTGTGAGGGACTCTTCACTTGGCTGGTTTTGAAGTAAGAAGGTATATGGTCAGCAGAGAGGAGCTGCCCTGAGAAAAGGATTTTGAAGGAGTATTTCTCTTAATGTTTCCAATTTAGAAGTTGAGAATCGTCTGGATTTTAAGCAAATTCAGATGGGAGCAAACAATGATGAAATGTTTAAAATATGTTTCAACATTTTTGTGGGAATAGGCACTGCTCTTATGCAGACGAGGCTGCAGCTTTTGGGAGGTGAAAATATGTGCCCCTTACACATATTCAGCATTGTTGCTGCTTTTTGCCTTTTTCTTTTTTTTTTTTCTTTCTTTTTTTTTTTTTTTTTTTTATGCTTATAGTAAATTGGCGTTTTTGATTTTGTTTTTTAATAACCACAACATTCAATAGCCGTTTAGCTGTTCCTTTCCAGGGGTCACACTTAGGTTAGTTTAAGTAATGTGCAGTCGGTTTAACCTCTTGTGGTTTGTAGTGCTATTCTGGAAATTACTGGTGATTTGGGGTGTGTTAGAGTAACAACTTCACAGGAAAACCCAAAATGTCAGGGTGTCTGGTTTTCAAGAGAGCTCTGACCACTCACCCTGTGGAAAACTGGGCACCTTGTTGTATGGACTGTGCTCACACTGGGATTGTAGTTAAAGCCTTAACGGCCCGTTGACTTTCCTTTTGAAATAACCCTTGGTGAGTTGTTTACCTGGGTTGACTTATAACATCCTCCTGCTTCAGAGCACTGTGCAGAGTCTGCTGGATGCTTAGTGCTGGGTCACAGTGACCTATAGAGCTGGTTCCCTGGCAGTGGCTCTGGAGGGGAAGAGGTGCCCTGAACCCCCAAATCCCTGGGGTTTAGGGGATTTGTTGGCAGTGGAGGGCCAGCTTTAGGAAATTATAAGCTGGGGCTTGAGCTTGATAGCATTGACAGTTTGGTATAAAAAGCTCTGTCTTGCAGGCTGTGATGACAGGGGATGATAAATCACTCTTGGCTGCTGCTAAAGGTTCTAATAATGGTGTTTTTAAAAGATTACATAGGTTTTAATACTTTTTTTTTTCCTTTCTTCCCTCTTTGTACTCTCCTGATATTGAGGAGTGGATCCTGTTTTGATTCAGCATTCTTGGAACATAAAGACAGAGCCAGTATTTTTACTGGGCTGAAATGCAGTTTTTTGCTTCTCCTACAAACACGAGGATCTTGTTTAAGTGTATTTATAGCCACCTGGCTGCCAGTGTCCTCTTTGCAAGGGAGCTTGCTTGCTTGTTTGGTTATTTTAAAACTAACTTTGTGCCATGGAAGCTTGAAGAGCTAGCTGTATCACCCAGCTCAGGTGAATGCTATTGGAAAGAAATAGGGAGAGACTTCACATATCATGGGGGAAGAGCATAACCTCCTGTTCACACCCTCACCCCAGCTTTCCTTGGCCCATTCCCATAGGAGAACAGGGCATCTGTGTCATCAAACAAACAAGTAAAATTATAGGCCTGATGGAAATAATTCCTGTGCCAGGTACATGTGAGCACCTGGGAAGGCTTCATCTTTTCTCTTGAGTGGTGGGGGGTGGATTTATTACTTATATTGTTTTGTCCACCTGCCAGCCTGTGGGTTTCTAAGGAATAGTGGCTGGCAGCTCTGGGGAAGCACAGGGTGCCCGGTGGGATGAGGTGCTGAGGCAATGCCTCTCTGCCAGGGCAGAGGCACTGGGAGCAGGCAGCTGGCAGAAACCCACTGTCAGAATGATCAGAGGTCAGAATGGTGCCACTGGTTTAGTTTGGACTGGAGGAAAACAAACAGGCTTCCTCCTGGGTTTTGGCTCAGTTCAGAGGCGAAGCTGAGGGTGCCATAGGATCTCATGCTTTTCTTCTTGGTGGGGGGAAAAACAGCTCTGATAATGCCTGCTAATGATTCAGCGCCGTCTACATCATAATTGTGCCTTTCATTAGCTCCCATAATGAGATTGCTTTCTTCCAGTGCAGTCACTTGCTGCTTGGGTTTCACAGCTCATGCCTCTCTGCTCCCCAAGCGTGGCACTGGGCTCACTCACACTGGGGCGAGGAGGCGGCGCAAGGGCTTCAAACCTGACCTGGCTCCGGGCGTGGAAAAGGGCTCCCTGCTGCCATTGTGAAGGAGAGGCAGTGAAGAGGGCTTGGTGTTGCTGGGACAGCTTCTGAAAGACTCAGGTAGCCATTTGGAGCATTATAGCATCTTAGCAGAGCTGGGTTTAAATCCTTTTTGGATGATTTCTCAGTACTAAAAAAAAAAGGTCTTGGATTTAGCTCTTTGCAAGGAAGAGAATCCACCGACCTGCTTGGACCAGAAGAAAGAAGCCAGGTCCTTTCCCCTCTGAGATCCACTGTGTCAGGAAGTGCTGATCTGTGGTGGTTGATGTGCCTGATGGATATTCTCTGCTGGATTAACTGCTGCAGCCCAACTTTTGTATGGTATTTGCTTCTCATGCCTCAGTAGTTGTGACCGGTGGCACTGCCTGTGCCTGCCCTCTGCAGCATCCTGCTGCTTGAGCAGCAGGGCCAGGGAGCTGGTGGGCAATGCTGGGAGTCAGCACCCAACACTGAGCCCTTATTAAATAAATCATGCCCCTGGGAGGAGAGTACAACAGCCTGGGTGCTGCCTTTTGAAAAGGTAAGGTCGGGAGTTCTGTTTGGTGGTTTGTTTGTTTTCCTTTATAGTGAGTTTGTGACAGTTTCAGAGCAGCTCTGCTCTGAACCAGCTGGCAGGGCATGGCTGGCACAGCTGCCCCTGAGGGCACAGCGTTGTTCCAGAGCAGGATGAGTCCCCTGCTGATGGTGGGAGGGTGGGGGGGCTACCCGTGTGGCTTTGGAAGGTGCCACTTGCTTGTCCTGGGGGTGCCCAACTTCTCCCCTGCAAGTGCCCTTTTCTTTAGAAATATGCCCCAAATGATTTGCTGCCAGGGGTAGATTAAGGGCTTGGCTACTGGAGGGAGGCCCTGAGCAGAGGATGAGTTGACATTCTTCTCCTTTGTAAGAAGTCTTTTTCTGGGGCAGTTGGTGAAGGTGGCAGTGCTCTCAGCCATGTGGTATCTGCTAATTAATGTGGATTAATTGGGGCTGGGTGGGAGAGTTGTGGCTCGTTGGGTAGAGGAGGCTCTGAAAGGCCAAGGACTCGGGGCTGTTCCTGCTCCCATTGAATCCAGACTGGAGATCCTGGTCCAAAGGTCCCACAGAGCAAAACTCCTCATAACTCAGCCCTCTGCTTTATTAAAGACTCCTTTATACCATTTATTTGCCATAACCCCTGTGAGAACAGCCAGCCTTTTCAGCAGCCTGAAACCTCCCTTACTGGGAAGGTTCCTGCACAGGGAGCAGCCTGGCTGGCACAGTGCTGCTCCAAACCAGCCCCAAAGCTGCTTTGAAAACATGGTCTGTGAGCAGATGAGGATGCCAGGCTCTCCTGGCACCCCTGGCCAGCCTTGCTGAGATCAGGGATGGGGCTGCTCATCAGCCAGCACATTCTATAAGATACTGAGAAGCAGTGGTGGCAAGTAGGGGTTAATTTCTAGGTATCTGAATATGCACAGAAGGTTAAATGTGACTTCCTCCTTGTCAATGAATTACGGCTTTAAAATATTTGCATTCTTTCCTGAAAGATTTAGGAATAATTATATAGCACTCAGGGGCAAGGCATTGCCAGATAAACTTAACAACTCTGTAATTTGTACTCGAGGCAGGGTTTCCTGTAAATGATAGCTTTGTTTAATTTTACAATACTGCTTCCAAATGTTTTTGCCAGCTGGGTATGAATTGCCAGCTAAACTGGACTTGTGAATCTGGACGAATATTTATTTGTTTGTCACTGCAGACAATAAAAGCTGCTGGCTTAGGCTAAAACTTGGCATCTCCTTTGCAACTTCTAGGCATCTTTCCCCAGGCAGGTTTGGTGGGGTGGGCAGCTGATGCAGTGTGTGAGCAGCTTTTCAGCTTCTCTGTAAAATCCCTGAGCTGCTCTAGGATCTTCTACTGTCTGCCTTTCTCTTTCTGGGGTCGGGAGAAGAACGCTGTGTTTGCAGTGCACATACTTTATTTCCATTACTCAAAGCTGGAGTCATGCATAGTTACAGCCAAAGACACTTCAGCAGCTCTGGGGATAACAAGATAGCTGACAGACTGGAATGCAGATTTATCAGGGGTAAAAACTGGCAAAATTCCTTATTTCTGAATCTTCTTTTTAAATAAACCCTGCATGCTTCTGCTGCATGAACCCACCTCGAGTTTTAACCCCTTGTATTCTCCCAGCTGGATCTAGGGGTGTGTGCTGGGGCTGCCTTGTGTGTCCTTTGGGATTAAATTGTTTGGTCCCACTTAGTTCTTAGATCTTGTTTTTCAATTGCAAAGCTCTTCCAGAAATGCTTTCAATGAGTTTTTATTTTAAAATGTGGGCCTTTGCACCAGATGTGTGTCTGAGTGACCACAGAATGTAAATTCTAGTGTATGTTGCCTTTGGACTGGCAGTCTGGGAGACTACTGGGCAGTTAACATAGGAGGATTGTGCCATGAAATCTGCTTCCTTAGGACTTGATTCATACTAATTTCTTTCAGAGCAAATCTCTTCATTGCCTATAGTTACATTTTGATGTAGAGCTACTTCTGGTGTGCTTTTGTTAGGACCTGGAAATATTTATATTACTATGAGAACTGTCTTTTCCTATGTGGCTTTTCAGTTATATATATAAATATAGTTATAAATATTCTGAGGCATTAATTAATTTATTTTTGGGGAAAAAAGCTAATGGAGACTATCTATTTAACTTGGAAGTTAACTAGTTAAAGTGAAATCCCTCAATTACAGGAGCTAGGTTCAGAAGACCAGTCAAGCTGTTTAGGGAAAGAGTTTCAAGTTAAAATTTAACCTTTCCTAAATCTTGCCTTGCAACAAGAGCTGCCTGGTGGCAGCCTGGCATGGGTCTGGGGAGAGGGCTGTGGGGTGGGTGGATTTGGAGCTGGTGGTTGTGCCTGTGGTTGTGCATCTTGACTGGCAGAGAATGAAGAGAATTTCACTTCTTATTGGAAAAGGAAAGGATTGCTCAAGGATTGTGAAACACTTTGTTTTGGAAAAAAATATCATTGTTTGAAAATAGCCTGAGAGCAGGAGGGAGGCTGTCCCTGTGGCAGTCTTGAAAATGTCCTTCTTACCTTGGGGCTTGGGTGAAGCTTCAAGGCTTGGACTTTGACTGAGGCTGTCCAGGCTGGAAGGCTACACTTTTCACATCCCTGCCTCTCCCTTTGGTGAGGAAGGCTGAGAAACTTTGTCTTTTTAGTTTTTTCTTTTCTTTATTTATTGATTTTAGTCTCTGTCTTAAAAAAAAAAAAAAAAGTTGGAATAGTGAGTAGAACCACTGCTGTTGCCTGTACTGAAAGCACCTGAAACCTGGTCATGCTCAGCACCTGGGCTCTTCTGGGAGAGTTACTGGGTCCTGGTTTTCTGCTCTCTGTGCTGTCTGCCCTGGCTGTTCATTTGTCACGTTGGCTCAGCTCCAGGTGCATGGATTTGAACCCGTGTGGCCCCTCACTGCTTTGCTGTGGGAGCTTTGTCTGGGTGCTTCTTGGCCTCTTTCATCCTGGTGCATCCACAACACAGATTCATCCCCATCTGGGCATAGCCTGCTTGTCCCCTGGAGACACCCAATCCCCATGGGAATGCCACCAAGGGCAGCCCTCATGCCAAAGCCTTGTCCCAGCCCCACCAGCATCACTGTGTGTTGCCTGTGGGTTACCTAGTGCCTCACTGCTGCAGGGACTGCCCATCTCTCTGGGCTTTTTTCAGCCACAAACTTTGAATAGCATTTTTGCTGCTGGAGGATGTTGGGACAGCGCAGCAGTGGCTGGGGGGAGGGTGGGAGCCCCTCTCCCTGCTTGAGAAGGACTGACACAACTGGTAAATGCATCCCATCCTTCCAATCAACCATCCCTTCCCTGGGGCTTGCAGTGTGCTGGGGCTCTTTACCTTCCTGCCAGTTGATTTTGGATGGCACGGCCTGGGAGGTGGATGGCAAAGGTCCTGTTTGCACTCTCTCCACCCCCCCCCCCAGGTTGTTCAGGGCTGTACTTATAAAAACAAAATACACCCCTTCAATGCCTGCTGGCAAAAGCCTGGATGCAATTGTCCCCTGGTACGGTGAGGTGCTTTCAGCCAGGCATGTTGTTTTTCCACCCCACCAAAGCTGTTTACACAAGCCCAGCTGTGGTGCCTGAGAAGGGATCAAAATTCAGGTCTGCAGGTAGACAGCCTCTGTGTGATACCTGTTGCAGAGGTCTCCCAAACTTGCCTTTTCCAAAACCTAAGAAAATATGACTATGTTGGCTAGATACCTTTGGAGGGGGGCATATGGACTGTTGCTGGCTGCAGGGCAGATTCAAGCTTTGGGTCACTTTCAAGGCTAGGGAAGGGTTTCTCTAAAGTAGACACTTGGCTTCCAAGGGCAGCATGAGCCATGCAGCACGTGGGGTGGGCAAAGCCTCTTTAGATGCAAGAAAGGAGAGGTGACATGTCCTTGTGCAGAGCAGCACTGAGAAGATGTGTGCCTATGGGTTTGGAAAAGGAGGGTAGGGAAACCAGAAAGATGGTCTTGTCTTAAAAGGCTGAAGTGCCCTCCTGCCCTCTCTGCAGGTGGTTGTCCTCTGTAGCTGTGTCCTTCAGCTGGGATGCTGCTTTTGCTCAGGGAAACTTGGTGGTGCAAGAAGCTTGCAAAATCTTGAAAAGATGTTGAGATTTATCTGTGGTAACAGGAGGAGGAGGAGGGGTGCCCGTGTGGACCTGCTGGCAGATAAGGTGGGTGTTCACATCTGCCCCCAGCAGAGTGGAGTAGACAGGGTGTCCTGGAGAGGGGGAGGAGGAGGGGGAAGTTATAATTTTTAATTTTGTGATATTCTTATCTTCCCCTTTCTCACCATTCTCCAGACCCCCCTTCCTCGCCTCCTCCAGGGTAGGTTAAACTACTCAGCCTCACCTTTTCCACAAATACTGGCAGGCTGCTGGTTCCTGACCCGGGGAATACATTGGGAGTCTGTTCCAGCAGCAGGATGGGTTTTTGGATGTAGGTTGCATTTTGCTGGCTGAGCACAGTGCACTGCTTGTGTGAGCTGGGTGGCTTCTCTAACAGATGCCTGGGCTGTTAAAGAGTGATGCTTGGTGGAAGTAGCAGGCAAGGGCTTAAAATCACATTTTTCAGGTAAAAAAATCTTGTTTACAAATGCAGCTGTGGTCTTAACTCTGAGGTGGTTTGTCTAAGGGGAGATAAAACTGAGGTATTGGAGGAGTAGGGGATGGTTCAGATCATCACTGGTGCTGGGGGGCTGTGCTCCCCTCCCAGTGCCACTGCTCCCATTACATGTCTCTGAGCAAGGAGGCAGTGACCCCAGCCACGGTGGCATCTCCCAGCAGATGTCCTGCCTGCTGTGCCAGGGGTAAGGCAGAGCTGGTGTTGGTGCCTCCTGCCTCTCCAGGGCCTGGAAGGTGTCTGCTTCCCCCACCCCCCCACCCCATCTTGTTCACCAGGGGAGTGAAACCTGGCCCTGGGCCACTTTTTAGAGGGATGCTTTCCACCAGCAGTTTCTCTGCTTCCCTTCCTAGCTCTTCACTATGTACAGTGGCCCAAATTCAGGGGCGTTTCAAAGGTCTTGGGAAAGTTGCACCTTGGTTTTTTTGGCACTGGTCTTCCCCCATCTCCTGTTGTGCTGCTTATTTGCCTATCTCCACGTGATGCTTTAGGCTCAGCCATGTGTGTTTTTGAAGGTTGGTCGTATTTACATGAACAGTTCTCAGAAAGTTCAGCTGAAAAGCAGCTTTTCTTCCTGGGAATAGCCAGGAACCACTAGTGTGTGATCTTTTTTGTATAAAGTTGCCTTTCTTTGCTTATAAACAGTGGCCTGAGGATGGATGTGTGCTGGACCTGTTTAGATTTAAATCTGACCCACCGCCTTGGTTTGGTGCTGGCATCCTCTGAGCAATGTGTTCTTTCCTGCCTTTTGCAATAACAAGTGGTGTGAGTTTTTTAACCTTTAAAATTGGGAAGTTGTGTCTGATTTTGGTGTCCTGCTGCAGATAGCAGCATATGTTTCCCCTCCCCCAGTTTTTGGGGTTTTTTTTTCCCTCACACAATATCATGTAGACACATTGCTCACTCATTTCTCATGCAGCCTTTCTTCTGATGACCTGGTAAGCCAGGACCCAATAGCCACAGAGAGTCCATCCCATGTCCCAGTAGCTACTGATTGTGAGCAGGAGTGAGCTGGGAAGTAGGTGTGTGTGCCTTGGTCCTCCAGCTGCAGTGGAAGAGTGAGATCAAGCCATGCTGGCCATCCCTCCCAGAGCCCTTCATCTGGGCTTGTTTCCCCAACCCTGGTTTGCATCACATTGATGCCAGCTAATTATTTCTGAAACCCCTTTAATTGGTGCTTTTTTTTTTTCTGGTCCAGCTGAAATTGGGAAATTGCTTCTACAGTCACGAGCAGAGGGAAGACATGGGGCAGAGCAGCATCACCTTCCTTCCCAGGAAGGCAGGCTGGAGCAAGGGTTTGGCAGCACTGCTGGGGTCTCTGATGAAGCAAGAAAAGCCTTTGTGTGCTTTTGTGGGTAAGGCTCAAAAATGCAGCATGCCACAAACTTGCTCTGTTACTAGATGTTCGTAGTGTGCAGCTGCTTAGGGACAGGTACTGTGGGTTCCTGCAGACAAACTCAAAATTGACTTGTGGCTGTGATGCTCTGGAGAAGCATCTCTGAGGCAATGGCAGTGGTACCTCCAGACTTCTCTTCTGGCAAGCTGCTCTGCTATGGGAGGTTCCTGGCTGAAATATTGAGCCCAAAACTGGGAAGAGGCAGTCAGTCAGCCTGGCTTGCTGTGGAAATGGCTTTGCCTGTGTCTAGGCTGAAAGATCATCATGGGCTGAGCTAAACTGGGGGGACAGCAAGGGAACTGCAAGTGTTGGACCAGCATTAGTGCCCTGCCTTCCCTTTGCTGCCAAAACAGCCTCTCTGTTGCTATGAAAATGCCTGTGGAAAACTTTCTGCTTATAACTGAAGTCTCATTTATGTCTGCCCAGGCAGGACCTGCTCTTGGACTGAATTTTATTTTCTAAGCAAATGAGACTTTTGGTCCTTGAAGTGGGAAAATAACCATTCCAACAACTTGCAGCCCACCCACCCTTGGGGGGCTGGTAGCTGGAAGCTAGTGGGAGTTGCTGGCAGAGGAGATGGTTTGCTCAGCAGGAGCAGTGTGGGGCTTAGCAGGACAGTGGATAGAGCAGCTCTTTAGAACTGTCTCAGTCTGTCTTAGTTTGTGGGCCCTCTAAAAATTAATTTCCAGTGGGGCCACAGCCCCCTGTATTATGGGCTTCAGGCTACTGCCTGTGTGTGTGCTTCCACAAACCCCTCTGCTCGCCCCTGGATTGCAGACCACAAACTGGAAATGAAATGCTTCTTAAGAGCCAAACTGCCTTGAAAAAAATGTGTGGATGCAAAATGCATTTGAAAATCTGGCCTTTTTTGTGTGTCTTTTTTCTGGAGTCTTTTAACCTGCTCTAAATTCTGAAGTTATCTGCACTGTTACTCTGCTTGGCAAGCTCTGCAGGCAAGGGAAGGGCTTATTAATGTGGGTTTTTACATAGATTAATGTGGTTGTGAAGTACTATTGACATATGGAAATACTGGTGGATGCTTGGAGAAGAATCAGGTGCTTTGTGGTAGCTCTGTGCCAGTTCCTTCGTTTGAATATCTTTACAAATCCCAGTTGTAGCAAAGCATGTTATAAAAAAAAGGATGCATATTTCTGTGGCTTAAAAAGAAGAAAAGTCAAACCCCAAACCACACCTACCCCATTTGCACCCCTCCTTAGCAGAAGTTTTGCACACATCGGAAACAAAGGCATCAGCATTTGCTTGTCAGAGCTAATAAAGTTTGCTTGGATCTTAATTTTTCTGCTTGATTTCACAAAGTAATTGAAACTTCCTTTTTGCTTCAAGCTCTTCCCCCACCCCACCCCCTCCCCCTTTTAAAATTATTCTTAAAAGAACATCTTTTGGTCAGTGAGTTGATGGAATTTTGCTTAGAAGGCAGCACGGTTCGAGCGCGCTGAGCAACTGGTCGGTCAGAGCTTATAGGACAAATTACTTGTGTCTGCAAGTCATTGCTTCAAGTTGAAAACCACCTAGACCAAACAAACCTTGAACTAGAGGTTTTATAGGAGCTTTTGAGCATGTAAGGGAAGCTTTTGTCATCACAGTGATCTGATAAAACCTTAAAAACCAGTCTTCCCATAAAGAAAATGGTAGTTCGACTGAAGGTGATAAAACCCCCATCTGGTAAGCTTTCCTTGCTTCTTCCTGATGACCTGTGAAACAGCAAATATCCCTGTTCAGGGGAGAGGACACCAGACTGCTAGTGCCATACCCTTGCTGTGGGGACACACACACCAAAAGAAGTTGATTTGAGAGCAAACCCAACAGCTTTTGAAGAAGGAGCATCCTCCTGCTCATCCTCCAGCTCACATTTACAATCTATGGTGCCTTGCTGCCCGTCTCCTGGCACGGCACAGGGAGTTTCAGAGGTTAGGATAAGGAGGGGCCAGAGTAATTGAAAGCAAACAAACAGCAAAGACAAAAAAAAAGAAAAAAGAATCATAAAACAGCAAACCCAAAGCCACAAATAGAAAACAGACTTTCCAGATTGATTAGTTCAAATTTGTTTATTTGAAGTCCCAAAAGTTCGCAGCATCGTCGCTCTTTCGGGGTGTCTCTCAAATGTGGCAATATGTTAACCATGTGTTTTCAGAGCAGCTTTTCAGGAGAAAGTCTCTGCTTTTTGGTGTGTTGGTGTTGCCTTCAACTTTACATTGAAAGGAGGGTGGCAGCTCCATAGACTAATTGGTAGGCTTGACATGTAGGTGCTGCTCTGGGAAACTTCTGTCCTGTGGAGGATTTTCCTTGGGCATGTAAAAGAGTGCTGAACATTAAGACATGTTACCTACCTTTTTTTTTTTTTTTTCTTTTTTTTTTTTCCCATGTCCCTGCTGGGGTCATGTTTAGAAATGCTCATGTATTTACTGGCTGTGAGGATCAGTGGAGACCTGATAAAATGTCTGGTTTAACTTTTGGTTTTCGGGGCATTTTGAACTGGAAGGTGCTTCCAGTAACAGATCAATAGTGCAGCTGTAACATTTATTTTTTTACTGATTTGACTTAAACACCCCCAGGCCCCCAGACAGAGAAATTGGAGCTCTAACCTATTAACTTGTTGGCCATTAATGAGTTGAGTTTAAATACCTTGATTGTGCCTGAGACTTCTAAGCTTAATCTTTAGCATAGTATTAGTATGGCAAGAATGCCTCCCAAGGACAAGCAATAACATCCCAGTGCTCTGGCTGTGCCTCTCCAGGAAGGAGTAAGTACATTTTGAGTTGCACTGATACCATCTTGTGCCTTGGTGCTATCAAAGGAGCTGGAAGCTCCCTGCTGTTCCAGCAGCCTGGCTCTGACATTCTTTCACATCCAGGTGTGTTGTTTATCTTTAACCAAGCCTTGGATAAACTTCCAAAATAAATGAATCCAGTAGTCCAAGCCGTCTGCTTTGGCAGAGGTTTTCTGGAGTGACTCAAACGTTATAAATATTAAAGCAGCTAGACTTCAAACGCTGCTTTTGGACCAAGCATTCATAGTTGACTCCCAAAGTAGCAAAGGGGAACCTTTCCTTGAAGAAAAGATTTTTAAATTTTATTTTTTTTTTTTCTTCTTTAACCTCCCCCTCCCCACTTTCTCTTTTCATCCCTACCCTTCGTTCACGTCTGCCTTCCCGATTAAGAACTAATGGGTGAAGATAGATTAGCCCAGGAGTGCTGCAGCCCCGGGGACCCGTGCAGCTCTGGCGGGTCAGAAGGCGGGAGGCACCGTGGGGTCACCCTGCCGGCAGAGGCTGGCTGAGCCGCGCTCCAGTGCACGGAGGAATGCGGTAACAGGATTGAAAGGAAACGGACAGAACTAACGAGGATTAAGGCTAATTGTCCTAGGAGGGGCGGCAGGATGTGGCCACGCGGGGAGCGACCCTGTTCTGCCAGGGGGAAAAGTCCAGTCGTTGGGAGTCTCTTTGCAGGGGACTGGGGGTGGGTTTGGTTGGCTTGGTGTGGAGAAATGGAAAAATAGTGGGTTGGAAAGGGGAAAAAAAAATGAAAACAAAAAAGACCAACAAACAAAAAGCTTTTTCCTTAAAGACTTCCAAGCTGTTGGAGCAAATATTTCTGTAGTTGGTGGGAAACTTCCTACAAATGACTGACTCTTGCCATGATGGGGCTCTGTTTTTGCTGGAGTTGCACAACTGTGCAAGTTTGTGCAGGGAGCTGACGTCCCCCAAGTGTTAAAGGATCATCCTGGGGCTGAGCTAAGACCCCTGACTTAAGGACTCTGCATACCAGTGAGTCTGCTTGGAAGAATGGCTTATGTTTTTGGGTGTGTTCTGAGGCCCTTGCCTCCTCTTAAAAGGTCAGTCCCATTACTTGGACCCTGATGAAAGGCCACAGGTATCCCTTGTCTCAAATAAGGGGAGTGGGGTTGGTGAGCAGAGGTCCTCAGTGATCACAGTGGCGTGAAATGCTGGCTGGAGCCAACCAGCTATCAAGCAGGACCTGAGGAAATTGGGCGACCAAACAGAAGAGTTAATTGGGTTGCATTTCTGTGCTCTGGGGAAGATTTGTCCCTGTCTGGAAGAAGGTGAAGTTTGCATTTGGTCCAGCCAGAGAATGAAGGGATGATGCCCTTCGATGCCACGGGTACCAACCAGCAGGACCCTCTGGGCTGGCATTGCACCAGCAAGAGCAGATCAGGCATGGGCATGGCTCTGGGTGGTGACATTGTACTGCTGGGTGGAAACTGATCCCTTTCAAAGCAGGCCTGAAAAAAACACTGCACCTGGTTGCCCTCATGGAAATGCTGGTGTTAGATACTTGCCAGCCTGGCTAACCCTGTGTTATTTGTCTCAGTGTTGAGGGAGGGGAATCAGTGGTGGCCATGGTGTCTGCTGGGCAGGGTCATGGAGCAGCACTTGGCTGTGGGTGGAAAACCTGCCCCCAAGTGACCCAATTCTTCCTTGCCCTTGGTTTTTAGTCATTCCCGATAAAAGCAGTCCAAAGCTCACCAGTCTTGTGAGGTGCCTTTGGGGACAGTGGGGATGTGCAGCAGCAGTCAGGTCCCTGGTATGAGATGACTGTTAGATTACAGCTGGACTTTGCTACACCTGAACTCTTGAAGCTTTTCACCTTTTTGTTTATACTTTCAATTACAGGAATTGGCATCTCCTGCCCCCCAAAAACCCCCAGGCAAGCTGTAGTCCTGCAAGTTGAGAAGGTGGAGTGTTTCTCCTCACTGCAGATCTTTGGCTTGCTTGTGCTGCACTCACCCTGAGCAGGATTCCCAGGGGTTGCTGGTGCTGGGAGGGGGTGGCTGGTGGCATGTGGGGTGGCAGGAGGAAGCAGATAAGGAGCTGGTGCTCTGGTCCAAAGTCCAGGCTGCTTTGCAGAGTGGCTGGTAAAGCCCTGCCATCTGCAGCTGCATGGAGGAAGGGACTTGCATGGGCCTTTCTGCCAAAGCAAGACCTCTGCCCGTGTCACCTAGGACTCTGGGGTGGTCCTGGCTGTCTGCTGAGCATGCTGCTCACTGTCCTCCCTGCCCACATCCACCCCAGGCAGAGTGAAGGAGTGTGTCCTTATGAATGAAAAACATGGCCCTGATACTTTCCAGATATCTGTGTATTTACTTATACACTGCCCTTCAATGGAGTTGTTTGCAGATTTATGTTATTAATTTTGGATTTATTTTTGTTGTCGTTACCGTGTCTGGTGGTGTTTTGTTGTTGGTTGGGTTTTTTCCTCCCCTTTTCCTTCCCTTCTGTGTTGGTCTCAGAATTGCAGCGTGTTCTGCAGTGCCTATTTTAGATACTGCAATAGAGAATTAATGTCTCTGGAAGTTAATTAACATCTCTCTTGTGTTCCAGTGCATAGATTAGATTATCATTTGTGTAAAACCTGAGATACTTTATTTTTTTTTTTTTTAAGTCAAAACCAGGAAATGTGTCTGGATTTCACAAGCTTTGTTTCTTATTTAAGGAATTTAAATCTTCAGGTTTTGAACCTTTTGAATATTTTTGCTGGAGTCACAGCTGACAGTTCACATGCCCTTAGTACCCTTTACTCCTGCTGCTGCTATTCTAACATGTGGAATCTGCTTTGTGTGATGGTGATCTCTAGCCTCTAAAAAACCATGAACACCTCTTTATGTGGGTTGGTTTTGGTCATCTGTTTGGGTTTTTTTTCCAAGCAAAGCACCATCCCCAGAATCACCAGGGCAGTATGACCTCAACATGGTGCTGAAGCTTTCAAGGGTCATCTACTGCCAAATCTGGGACTTGCCAGCAGATGACCAGTCTGCTGGCACAAATGAGTGAGCCTGGGTGCATCTCACAAGAAACCTCTGTGTGGCTGTGAAACGTATTTTTGTGCATTGATGGTGGAATTGGGGCTGTGTTTGAAAAGGAGAAATTAAAAAAAAATACCACAAAAAACCCCAAAGCTGGAAAAGTGGCTGCCAGCAGAGAACTCCTATTCCTCCTACCTGCCCATCTGTGGTGGCTTCCTGAACTGGGAGAATCCCAGGAGGTGCCTACAGAGGGTCTGGGGAGCACAGAGGGAGAGGGACCAAAAGTGAAGGGGCAAAATGTTAAGGAGGAAAAATATTCCAATTTGAATGACAGTGTTTGTGGCAGAATCCATTTTTGATTAAAAGATGCTTTATGGGGAAAAAGAAAAAAAAAAAAAAAGACCCTTTTTTTGGGTTCTTTTTTGCCTTCTTAATGGGGAATTTGAGGAAAAAAATCAAAGTCTCACAAAGAAAGTAACTGTCTCTCAGCCAGATTTCTTCTGTTTACTGTTCCTTTTGCCTGAGGCTTCAGTAATTCCCTGTATTTGCTGTTCCTAATGGATTTTCTAACTTTTTTTTTCCCCTTTTAATTACATGAAATATCCTCATTGAGGATTTTTGGGGTTACCCCTGTAAAATCTGCTGGAGAGTTTCTGTTGAATTCTGATCAGTGTCTGTGTGCAGGTTCAGAGCTTTTTTTTCTCTTATTTTTACCTTTATACATAGCCAGAATTACTGAATTGGGCTTTTTAGCTGTTCTTTGGTGGCTGATGTGGGACAGGGGCACTACCTGTCCCAGCTGGCTCAGAGATGGGTTTCTTATGCATCTTGTGTTACCAGTCCTCCTCACCAGAGGAACTGGAAAAAAAAAAAAACCAACCCAACCAAAACCCAAAGATAACTTTCAGCATAACTTGTCCGTTGTGTAACACCTCTCACTTGGGGCACAATTATGAAATCTATTTCATGCCTAAAGAATTCAGTGGTAATAAAGAGAATTTGCATTTCCTCTGTTCTCACTTGGCGATGTCAAGTAGGGTTTTTTGGGTTTGTTTCTTTTTAATTAAGATACAACTCTTGGTTTTCATTGAGGGTTTCTGTCTTAGTTAGAGCCAGGGAGAATCCTCTAGTTAATCAGAGCTATTTTACTCTCCAGGTTTGCTTAATAATAAGTTTAATTATGTAGGTTGTTTTTTTTTTTTTTATTTTGTTGGTTTTTTCTTCCTTATTTGTATGTTCAGGTCTTTGTGTGGTTTTCCCTCTTTTGATGTTTGCAGAAATGCATTATCTTAATCTGTCTGGTTTGTATCTGGTGTGCCACTAATTGATTCAATATCCTGTTTGTTGGAATGAAAGCACACTCAACCATGGCATATTTTTCCAGGGTGTAAAACTTTGCAGTATTTGGGCCACCCTGTCGGGAAGGAAATTGTTGGTTGTGCTGTGGAAATGAGGTAGTGATGGGATTTTTCCTTCAGGTGAGCAGGGTTTTAAATGAACTCTTAAAGGTGAGGTGCTGCATTCTCTCCTTGCTTGGATATTGGCCTGCAAAGGCTGCAGTCCCAGGCTCACGTGTGCTGTGGAGAGTTTTTGGGTTTCAGCCTTGGGGACCTCCATCTGAACCTCTCCAGTGCTCCAACATCAACAGGAGGAGGGACTTTAGTTGACTGCTGATTCTTCTCTGGGGTGGAGAGTGGAGGCCAAGTCTTTATCTCTTGTTTGGGGCTGAAGAGCTGCATTAGGAACATGGGAAGGGCTCTCCTGCTCTGGCCCTGCCTGGGAGGGATGTCCCAAAATCACTCTGGCTGCAATGGGCAGTATTTGCCCAGGTTTGGTGCTTCAAGCATCTGGCTCTGTCATCAGCTTGAAGAGCTTTGCAGTAGTATTTTGGGCTCAGACAAGTGGAAGGCAAGAGCCCTCTTTGTGTCCTAAGTTGCTCTTTCCAGTAGAAAATTAAGGTTCCTAATGTGTGTTTGGCTTAATGTACACACATGGATATAAATCTTTCTTGTTCTCTCAGTCCCTGACCCTCTTGGCAGTAAATCTGGGAACCTGAAGCTGTCAACAAAGCAAAATGGAAAAATAGAAGCCAGACAGAGCTCGGTTGTGTACGATATTTTAAGTAACTGTAGGTACGTGCCATGGAAATAATTAGGATTATTTGTTGTGTTGAAGGGAGGTATGTCACTGAGGTATTGTGTGCACTGGTGTTCCCTGTGCCTGCAAGATGGATTAGCAGCTGAGTTAACAGATGCAGTAAAGCTCAACTGAAAATAGTTCAGTGTTGTGAAGCGTAGGTGAAAGGGCTTTGGTGTGGATATCAAAGAGTGCATTTTGACTGCTTGACAAGTTTGAGGGGGGGAAATAAATTATTTTAAAAAATCTTTTCAATATTATAAGCTTTCTCTGTGAGTCTGGGGAATTTTCCTGTACTATTAGAGTAATCAGCAAAAACCTGAAATGCACACTGATTAATAACCTAAGTGGAAGTGCAGGGGAAACAAGTGGCTTTAACATTAATAAGGCAAATAAACCATTTATATAGAACAGTTGCTAATTGAGTGTGATGTTAAATATGCTGTGTGCTGCCAAACTGATACTTCTATAACCTTACCAGTCAGCACTGGGGGCTGACTGCATGTGAGGGTATCTTCTGGCTTAAAACATTCCTAGGTGGTTGGGGAAAAAAAAGGGTGCAGGTGGGGGATGAGCATCTGTGATGATCAAGTCCAGGCTTAGGGCTTCTGTGGCTGTGAAAGGGCTGGCATCTGCATGCCTAGCTGGAGGGTGATGCTCCTCCAACCTCCACAAAGGACTTGGGTTTGGGTACATGGGGTGCTTGCTCTCTTTTGGTACATTTTGGGTTTGAGATCCCAATGGGAATTAATGTTTCAAGAAGGCAAGAGTGGAAAGCTGACTTATTGCATGATGGGGGACTTTAGGGTGGGAAATGATTCATACTGGAAATGGGGTATGTAGAGTCTGATGGTGAAGAGATACAGAGAGGATGCTGCACAAAACTCTTCTCCTGGAAAGGTGCAGTTGAAATAGTGATTCAGGCTGGAAATAACATGTGTTTGGAAGCATCAAGGGAGATACTGCTTCTGCTCTACCAGCCAGGTCTGACCCACTCTGACCAGAGGGCACCAGGAACACTGCAGCACTCGCAGGATGTGAATTAAGAAACTTGTCATTCTGAATTGTGCTGCCTTTCACAGATGCATCAGTTCTATTAGCAAGACCTCAGTGCTGTTTTATGTATCTTCCACCCTGGTGTGCAACTGTCTCTGCAGCAGTATTCACCACAAACACAAGGCCCACAGCACCACCACTTTAAAACAAGTAGAGAAGACCGACCACCTGGTGAAAAAGGAGTACACTGCTAAGAGCCATTAACTGAAAACTCATGCTTGCTGCTTACACCAGACAGCACACCACAGGCAGTGTGCACATGCAGCAGCCAGGGAGGAGGTGGTAGGGTGGCTTTGGGTGTGTGGTTGTTCTTGTTTTGTGCAGCTTAGTGTCATTTCACCTGGAAATAGTTCTGTGCTGAGACAGTGTCTGCATTTCTGCAGTGCTCTTCATCAGCAAATACCTAAAGGCAGTGCAGTCAGTGATTAGGGTGACCCAGCCTTGCCTCGGGGGGCAGGGACTGTTGTGGCTCTGGGACTTGTGGTTGTGCTGATAGCCTTTAGGTATCACAGCAGCACTGGGCTAGATGAGCAAGAAGTTGTGGTCCCTTCCCAAGAGCATCCCCAGCTCATTTTGTGGCCAGGAAAAACGGGCAGGTTTTGGTATTCTGGGTACAATTAAAGGCAATGGGATTGGGTGGATGGTTCAGTAGCCTTGTCTGTCTCAATGATTCCCCTGGAGTCAATCACAAGCTCGTGCTTTTCTTTCTTCTCCTTCCTTGTTAATGTGGGGTCGGAGCAGCAGAGCTATGCTCAGGGGTGATGCTAGTGTTTCTTGTCATCTTTGTTGGGGGTTTTGTAAAGCCTTGGTAGCATGTCAATTATATATGATGGGTGGAAGCCTAATATTCTGTGATAATTAGAAGGCAAGTCTAGTGTGAAATCGGATTAGAACCCAGCATTACAGTCCAGGATTCCTTTGGTAGTTGGTTCAGAGGAAGTCATAAAACTCTTTTAAAGTTGACACAGGCTGATGTTTGCTAAAGGGAAGGGGCAGAGTGGGAGGCTGAAATGGTGGCCTCGCTCACCATTCCCCCAGCACTGTTTGCCTCCCACTCCTCCACCAGCCCAGTTTACCCCAACCCCTTTTCTCACATGGAAGCAAAGTGCAACAGTAACATCTTGGACCATAAACTGCTTTTGGTTTATTTACCGAGCTGCAGTGATGGGCTGGACTGTGTATGAGGGTGTCCTAAAGAAATAAGCTTCCCTGCCTCCTAGCAAACCACTCTTGAAAGTTCAGCTACTTCTGCAGCTAGGAATAGATCAAGTAAGGACTTTGTCAAGGGGAGGAGAAGCAGTCTGGGAAGACATGTTACACATCCAGAAACATACTTTTGTAAAGGTCTTGGAAAATTCTTTGCTGAACTGCTTTTAAAGATCATAGAGCCACCCGAGTTCATGCTACACAGTTAATAATGCAATTAAAACTTGCTTCCAACACACTGCAGAATAGTTACTGGATTTGGAAGAAACTTTGTGTGCCTAGAGGCTGCTAGAAGTGATATTTCTGTAATGGCTTAAATAATAAGTTTGCAAGATACCTTTCTGAGTGCATTTCCTTGGACGTACAGATGGTAACGTGGTGCACCATTGCATTTCTGTCTTTAAACTGCCACCTCTGTTCCCCAGAGGTGTGCTGTTAACTACCCAAGGATCACAGGTCTTCTGTAATTTTGATCTTGTTTCTGGCTTTCATTTGTAGTATAAAGAAACAAGTCTTGCTGCAGCAGGCCATGGGAAAGGTCTGCTGCAAATCCATGAGGAGCTGCAGCAATGGTGTGCACGAGATAGAAGTTTGCAGTGGTTCTCTCCTACTTAAGCTCTTTTTTGCCATGCAGCCCCCAACGTGATGATTGCACACCCTGCCAAACAATTCAATGAAAAGCCTAACTTGAAAGGAAGCTGTGGCAGAGTTATATTTTTGTTGTGCTCACATGGTGATAAATTACAAAAGCTGCCGAGTCTTTAACACTCAGCAGTAGATGAAGAGCTGCCTTGTATGGGCATTGTTTGATGAGTTTTAACTGGAGGATTAATTGTTGCCGAATGTGTCCTTGACAGTGAGCACACACCATGAGTGTTCTTTACATAATAGACATAAACATTAGATCACTAAATGCACCTAAATATGCATATTTTCACTCCTTTTTGTTACAAGAGTTCATTGCCAGTTAAACAGGCGAAGAGCATTGTCTCTGAATTGGGCTCCAAGTTGGTGTTTTCTGTGTGCACAAAACGTGGCCCCCTGGCAGCAGTTGCTTTTCAGGCTTCGTTTCATTCCCCTGGGTGTCATGGTTGTGGCACTGTTGTGTTTTGAAGCTGTTGTCTGACAGGGCCGTGCTTTGGGGGGCTGCCCGTGGGGCCATAAGCAGCTCCCAACTCACTGAAGGGGCATGTGGTGGATCTGTCAGCCAAGCAGGTGATGAGACACTGACATGTTGTGCATCCTGGGCTGCATCAGGAGAAGTGTGGCCAGCAGCTGGAGAGAGGGGATTCTGCCCCTCTGCTCTGCTCTGCTCAGACCTCCCCTGGAGT
>JAOEGS010006232.1:0-18412 GCA_025447755.1 Corythornis vintsioides | reverse complement strand
AGTTGAGGGTGTCCCTGCTCCCTGCAGGGGGCTGCACTAGATGCCCTTTGGAGGCCCCTTCCAGCCCTAAACATTCTTTGATTCTATGCCACTCTCCTTGCAAACCCAGCTGTAGGATGAGTCCTGTGGTTGGATGCTGAACACATCAGCTCTGTTAGCTGATTTAAAACACAGGCCAGACTCACTATTTCTCACAAGCTGTGTCAGTACCTGTTGCTTTGCTCAAGTGAGGACAAATTCTCAGGGATGTGGAGGTTCTAAGGACAGCCTGTCTCTGGAAATGCTGGTCCCACAGTGTGATCCCATGATTTTCCACTGATCTCTCCCACTGTGCTATAAGAAAACTGCAAGGAAAGCAGTCCACAGCTCAAAACACTGTTTTTTCATACAGGGTAACAGTGCATCCTCCTGCAGTTAGCACTGAGTAGCCATTGCTCCTCAGCTCCAGACAGAGCTAATTCTTGATCACAAGCCAAGACCACATAGTGCTGACATGACTGAGAAATATCTTCCATAATTAGATTGCTTGGTCATTCATTTTTGAACGTCTGAGTTGCATTTTGGGAGCATAATTTCTTAATAATCAGCCAAATGGGATCTGTGCAAGCTTGATTTATCAGTGTTCTCCTTGCTTGGCTTTGTGTGTGTGTCCTGAAGAGGCACTGAGCAAATCTGGGATTGTGGGGGGGAAAATCAAAGAAAAAATGTGCTCTGTAATGCTACGTAGGATGGTGACTGCAATTTAGTGGTATAAATGGGTATAAACCTGTTACTTATATCTGTGAAATACATTGCTCTTCTTTTTTTTCCCCATTCATAAATTGGAGTAGGTGTGAAAAGCACTGTTTTAGGGATCCTTAGGCATCTGTGGACAAGTGCCTGCAAAGTATAACTAGGAAAAGAAGTCTTTACTATCAGTAGCTTTGAATTTGCCATGTAGAGGCTTCCCCCTCCAACACAAAAGAATGGGAAGTATGTCAGTTTTAACTGCCAAAGGGAGGCGTGCACTATGCAAATGATACTGAAATCATGAATCATCAAGTGCATTTCAGGTGAAATATTTCCAGCATAAACTCCCTGCCAAGAAATTTAGAAAGAAAAAAAAACAAACAAAACCCCCTGGTTTGTCTTGTAACTCTCTTACAGGAGTTTTGAATGGAAATTATTATGGCACCTTGAAAGTAGCCATCTCTCTAGCTATAAATATTGCCTCACTGCTGTTGGTGTTTACCCTTCTGTCAAAGAGCCTTAGTCCTCTATTGGAACTGGAGCAGAGTGATTCAAAGTGAAATAAAGCAGTGGTGCTTGGGCACTGTTTTGTTTTAATGCTTGCTAGTAACATGGTCTCCTAGAGGAGTGCCCAGCTCCTCTGTGTGCAATCCAGGATGGATTTGGTGGTCAGGATCTGAAAATCCTTGCTGTACCTCTTCCTCTCAAATGACTTATCAAGCTAAATGGATCTCCATCCCTCAGTGCTGTGCCCCTTAACACTGTGTGTTTGCTGCTGGAGGTGCTCCTCTGAGATAGAAAAAAAAAGTGAGTCTTTGAAAAAAATACATATCTAAGGAGAGAGTGGTCTTTGAAGTCTGTGCCTAAGCAGTGCTGCTTCCTGCAACTGGGAGCTTTCTGTAATTCAACAGCAGTGGATGATCTTGAGCAATAAATTAACTGTGGCAGAATTAGCTGTCAGTCAGGGTCTCTCTGTAATGCCAGGGAAAACAAACCCTATAGCACAATAAGAAAATAGATTAGGGAGGAGAAGTTCTTAGGAATTTATATAAATACATCTATAAATATACATATATTTATCTTTCTCTATATATATCATGTTTTCAAATGGTCCTGAAGTGTCTGAAAAGAGAGATGCTGTTTCTGGGCTAGAAAGTCATGCAAAGTGGTGTAAAGGTTCAATAGTTGGGCAAATGCAGTTGGTAGGAGCTGGAGAAGCAACTGCTTGTGTTAGTCATGGGCAGGTTTTATTCTGCACCCTGCAAAAACTGCTTCTGTTTCTCTAAACCCACGTTTGATGCTCTAGTGGGTAGGATGGCTTTTCAATAAGTGCATGGGTCACAGCCTGTTGTGAGAGGTGGTTTTCTGTGCAGGGGGCTGCCCAAGTCCTTTGCAGCTCTGGCACTCTCAGCCTTAGTGGTTGGAGGTGGTTGTTGGCTTCCAGGGTGTGAGCAGGTAGGGAAGAGTCTTTGCTTCTCCATCTGCTTCCTCGGGGTGAAAGATAAGGTTTGGAAGCAGGGTGTGAAATGGGAGAGAAGGCAGCAGCTTACATGTAGGCTGTGTCTTTTCAAATACCATCTGACTTGGAAGAATGAGTTTCTCATCCTGGCTGCTTGTTTTGATCTTGTCTTCAGCACTGGCAAAGATTTGCACAATTTTCCCAAGTCTGAAGCACTTCAGCATCATCTCACTTGCCCATGCTGGTGCAGTGTTGTGGGACCAGAGAAGCTAGAGCTGAGGATTGCTCTGTGAAGAGTTTATCCACAGAACTTGACAACAATGTTTTATTGGTGGTGCTAACAAGAGGACAGCTTTGTCCCACACTGCAGTCAAATGATCTAAAAGCAAATTATATGTGGCCAGATCCTGGGCCCAGATTGTGAAATTTTGAAATGAAGCTGTGGTAGATTGTATATTGTATATTAGGATGAAGGAATGAATTGTGTATTAGGATGAAGGAAGAAAGATCTGTTTGAATTCACCAAAAATGAATGCCCAGTTTGGCCCTGCATGGTGACAGAAAACTGTAAAATTAGGAGCTTGGAAATAGAAAGTGCTGCTTTTGAGCTACTACATAAATATATTTTAATATCAGTGATAGCTGTGCTTCTGGGAGAGATTAATTCTACAATAATTGGAATGGGGGGGTTTGAAGAAAAAAGGATTTATCTGTACAAAAAGACCATTGCCATTGATACGACGTGGTGTGTTAACTGAATGAAATTGAATTAATTAAAATACTCAGCAAAAGCTTCATGGAAGGTTTGATAGTATATATGGGTCAATTTGCTGGGTCATCAAACTACACTGTGCAATTGAGTATCTGTTTATTCTGTTTATTAACAGAATAAATTAGAGGACACTTTTTAATGTTCCTCCAGAAAGACAAGTCATGGTTTTTACATGTGTTGCTATAAAGCTCTTCTACAGAATGAGGTTTTGATCTGCCTGCTCCAGTGCTCACAGTGAGGGGTGCTTTCCCTGGGAGGACCTTGCTGTGGGTTCCTGAGCCCCCCACTCCCCTCGCCTCACAAGCCAACCTCTTTGCCCTTACACAGTGAATCCTTTTAACTCTGCATGTTTTCTTCTCTGCTTTTCAGGTGACCACTTGAAAGTCTGCTCCCAAGGCTACACGTGCTGCTCTCAAGAAATGGAGGAGAAGTACAGTCAGCAGAGTAAACACGACTTCAGAAATGCTGTTGTAGAGCTTAGCAATCACCTACAAAACATGTTTAGTTCCCGATACAAGAAGTTTGATGGTAAGTGCAGAGACCTTGACCTTGCTCTCCTTGGAATGAAATGTAAAACATCTCCATCCTATTGTTCTCTGCACAGTTCTCTGCCTCCCCCTTTGCTGGGGAAGTTCATGACTCGTGGCTCAGAGGGCAGAGCTTGCCTTGTTTTGCAATCCCATGAGAGAGAAGTATTTGCTGATTATGGCTGCTTGTTTCTCAGAGAGATCTTTCCAATTAATCTTTTGAAAAAACTGTTTTGCTCTTGATGTAAGATTGCAGTTAGCTGTTGGTACATCCAGCATTGCAGTTAGCTCTGTGGGTGCATCCCCCCTGTGCATGTAATTGTAACATGCACGTCATGCAGTCCCAATCCACTAAAATGCTGCTTGTTCCCAGCATGTTGTGAACAGGGTTTGTATCCATCTCACTCAGCCTTTGGGGCTAAGTGGAGCAGCAGCAGAGAAATACAGAGCTGGTTTTGTGTGGAGGCCAAGGGTTCAAGTGTAATGCAGGGTCAGGAGCAAATTGAACAAAGTCTCGGCTGAGGTCCCATTGCTCGAGTGACATGAACTGCTGACTGACAAGCAAATGGCTGGTCTCAGCACTGCCCTTGGCTCTGCAATGGTGTCCTGACACATTGGGTCTCCACAGGGCATGCCCCTGGCTCTTGGGACACTGCAGGAAGAAACCCCAGAGGTAGCTGGCACAGATCCTTCCAGCATTGCTGACCTTGCAAGAGGTGAGAACAGCTCTTGCAAACAGCTGAATCTGAGGCCCAGGGACCAGCACAGCACCTGTCTGAGGTCCAGGCAGCATCTCTTGGTTTTGGCAGGGAGCTCTGGATCGTGGCGTTTTCTGCAGGGCTCTGTAGGCACCTCGGTGCTCACAGTCACTGCAACCCCTGTGCCAGGCTCCTGTGTGGGTTGTCTGTGTTGGCTGGGGGAATGAGGTGACACATGAAATTAGCATGAATTGCATGTGGTAGTAGCTGAAGAGTGAGGTGGACTGGGTTGCTGAGACTGTTGCTCACTGCTGGCTGATATTAGAGGGCGATTCCACTGCACAGCTCCTCTGGACCTTTTTCTCCCTGATTTGTCATTGATTCAATGTGGATTTTCTATTCCTGTGCCTTGAACCTCCCAAAGATCTCTGCACTACTGTAGCAGGTAGCATCCCCTTTTGCAAGAGAAAGAAAAATGGCACTCCTGTGAGTGAAAAAGTCCCCAGGTATGCAATTGCATGAGTCAAAGTGGAATTACGTAATCATCTTGATACCATCTAAATTTGCTAGCTAAATATTTCCTTCTTAACCTCTGTTGTCTCTACCTGCTGGTACACCAAAGGGGTGATAGAGAGAAACAAAATGTCTAGACTTGCAAGCTTATTAAAGGCAGAATAAGACACTTAATGAAATCCAGCCCATAGATAAGCCCTTTCAAAGAGACCAGAGGAACAGCATCTGCTTCACCTTAAATGAACGAAGAGGCTTTTTGAAATGCTGCATTGAAAACAAAGAGGATGCACAGTTCACTGCATTAGCATCCCTGACATGGTGCAGATGTAGTGTTAGGTGTGTCTGCCTGTTTGTAGGGTGAGAGATGGCTACAGGGGGATATGAAGCTAAGCTGAGCTGGATACCTGTCAAAGTGCAAGGTTTCAAAATGGGTGAGCTTGGATAGGGAGCCCTGTACGAGCTGTTTTGTTTGTGCTGTGTGGTTCTTCTGTCAGCCCCTCACAGCATGCCCTGTGCTGGTCTCACCCTGATTTTAGCCCTGGGAGTCCTTGACAGGCAAATCTGGAAGGGTGTGACTCATTCCTGGAAGCTGGATTTACTGTGCTCAGCCTGTCTGTGGATGGGTGTTTCTCTGCCCTGCATGAAACTAATGAAGGAGAATTAGCAACCTCCTCAGCTTGTCCCAGAGCTTAATGGCCCTGTCTTTGAGCATTTGCTAGTATCAGTTTTAAATCTTTATTTGCTGCAGACAGAGCTGATTTAGGGTTTGTTGGTTTTTGTTTGTTTTTTTTTTTAAATCTTACCTGAGGTGGAAGTAGAGATGAACTGATTACCATCCTCAATCATTTACCTCTTGGGAGACTTTTACTCATGGCTGTCTCTCTCTCCAGCCTGGAGGCTGAAGGCACCCCTTCTTCAGTAGCACTCTTGCTGGTGTCTGTGGCAGGTTAAGGAGTCTTCCCTGTGAGGTTCAGACTCACCTGCAAAAATTTGAGCACCATGCTTTAGACTATGTGTGTTAGTTTTGTTTGGTTAAGAGCCTGCTGTTGAGTGATCAGCTGCTTGTGGTGTGGTGTTTTCTTCCTTTGGTCCTGGGGCTTGGTCATCAGGTCAGTTCTGATCAGTTCTGCCTGTATGCTTGGGCTCTTTTCCTGTGTAATTCTTCCCATAATTTTTGATGTAGTGTGCCCAAGCTACAGGAAGAAGAGACAGTCAAGACCCTTATATTTGTCCCAACCTCTAGGGCTGAGACTGAAGAAGACCTCTTCCAGAACCCTCTCTTTGCATGGGCCCATGCCCTGATTGTAGTATTTTCAGCTCTTTAGGGCTGCCTTGCTACTAGTAGCTGAATCCATTGAGATGAAAGCTGACACAAAATGGGCTGTGATCCTCCTTAAGAAGAAATTTTCTGCACTACTGTAGCTGTGTAGAGGGACTGAGCAGGCAAGATGAGTTATTGCAGAGACTGAACTCCTTTCCCTTCACTGCTCTCCCAGCAAGTGGGATGAACACCCCTCCTGCAGGGTGACACATCCCCATGCTGCCAAAGGCCACTCCAAAGACACAGCTCAAGCAGCACACTGTCCTCCAGCTCTTTGGAAATCTTTGCTGTGGGTTCTGTGGCTGCTAATCCTCTCAGACCTGAATGTCAAGGCTGAGAGAGCTGCTGCCTTCCTTATGTGCTTGACCTTTGCAGCAGTTGCTGCTGCAAAAGGGCAGGGAAAGTGGCAGCACGTCCTTTGGTGGAGGCTGGGATGCCCCGTGGCTTTTGGAGTGTTCCCATCAGCTGTTGCTGGTGTGCTGTGTGCTCTTGGAAGCCTTGCCAGAATTGCTCTGATCTGACACCAAAGCCATAGAGAAATGGATTATCTCCTCTTAATTGGGAGCATGGAACAAGTTGCTGTTTATTTGTCCCCAAAGAGCTGACCAGAAGTCATTTTGGCTCCAAGCACATAATGTGATAGCAACAGGTCCTCTGGTGTGTGTTCAGTTTGCAGACTCTGGGAGAAGACTGAACCTTCAAAGTCCCATCTCTTATATATCTTTCTAAATATTTAAACATCTGTGTATGCTCCTGGGGGTCTCTCCTGCTGTAAGTTAAACCACCAGTCTGATCCCAGTGAAGCAGTAAGGCATGTATTTTCAGCAGTAAGGAAAATGCTTTTTTGATAAAATAAAATACTTCTGGGGTTGTCAGATTCCACATTGTTAGATGTTTTTAGAGGTGAAGATTTACCTTTCTTTCTGGCATATGTGTGGGGTTTTTTGATTTGGGTTTTTTTTTTTTATACATTTCTGGTCTCCACTGAGGGGAAAAAGCCCCAAACAACAAACCAGCTAATGAGCAAAGAAGAAACAAAAACAAACTCTCTTGCCTTCTCATCTTCACCAGTTAGTTCCCTTCCCTTTCCCAGGGATTAATAACATTAATAGGATTAATGGTGATATTAAGACTTTACAAACGCTTGGTCCTATTTATTAAACTTGAACTTTTACCTCCTTTGCCCTTTCAAGTTGAAGTTTTCCATGCTGGGGTCTGCTAGGCAAGGCAAGCTGTGCTTTATGGAAATTGCTCAGCTGTTTTGAGCATTTGGAGAAGAGACAGGTCATAGCCTATAGCTCTTATTTTGCATTTCTGCTATTCTGTTGCTTCCTAGATAAGATGTTCTTAGTTGGTTTTTGTTTGTTTTTTTTTTAATTAAAGACACCTCCTGCATCTTCTGGAAGTTGTAACTGTTGTGCCAGGTCTTTTCTGTGGTGAGAAAAGATATTTTTTTGTTGGCTGGTTGCAGAGTGTCTGGGAAGGGCAGAGCCACAAACCCTTGTGAGCTGAGGGGCTGTTGAGTCTCTGCCCTGTGGAGCTGAGTCTTGCAAATGGCAGCTTGTTCTCCTGTCCCTGCATTTCTCAAGTGCATTTGCTGTTGCTCTTAAATCAAATCTTGTCCATCTCTTTGGTGGATTTAGAGAAGGCAGGCAAGCTTCTACAACCTTTGTTGTGTGAGGGTGACACATCAGGAGACAAACATGAGATGGTCTGTCCCTGGGCTGGCAGTAGGCTTGCTCTTCCCCATGACCAGGCAACCAAGAATTTGTACAGACCAGTCCAGCTCAAGCCAGCATCTGGGAAGCTATTAAATGCCTAGAATCCCATTTCTGATCTGCTTCCCCTCACTTTTCCATTAGTGTTTAAAATAAAACAAATACAGAAGTGTAAAACAAACCCCCTTTGGGGCACTGAGCGGAAAGAAACTAAGTCCAAGCAGCAGGAGCTGGCCAAGTGTCCCTCAGATTGTGATGCACCCACCCCTCTGCTGTGTAGGGACAGGGCAGAGGGGCTGGAAAGGGACCCCTGTTAATGTGCTTTGTGTTCACACTGGGCAGAGTGCTGTGTGTCTTTGAAGCACCCAAGGTGCCCTTGATCCAGTGCAAGCCCTGAGTGCCTGGTTACTTCCAGTGACTGCCTTGGGGCTGAGTCAAGAGACTAGTTGGGGGGTGGGATTGGTATTGGCCAAATACCTTCCAAACTGCTGAAATGGTTGGGGGGAGGGGGATTGAGGAGAGAGGAATGGGTGTAGAACCTGAAATCCCATTTCTGAATTTAGTTTTTGTTGTTCAGATACCTCTTGGCTTCCAGCTGCTGTCTCCAGGTAGGAGTTAGCAGGGAGGTAGCAGAGCCAGCAGGATTCCTGCCTGGGAAGCACTAATGCTGGGAATGAGTCAGAAGGGACAAGGAGAGCTGCTGGGGGTCTCCTCTGCTGCCCCAGGCAGTGTGAAAGACGAGCCCTGCAGGTGCCCTGCTGACTGCTCCTATAGTTAGAATTTGGCAGAGCATGGGGAGCTCTGCCCTACTGAAATAACTGCCCTTTGGGGACCTTCAGCTGGTATTAACTCTTTTATTGGAAGCTGCCTGCAGGAGCAGAGACCTGGGACCTCATTCTGCTCATCTGGCTTGGTCCTCGTGTCCACGGGACCCTGGGGTTGGTCCTGGCTGCTGGTGCATTTCTCTCTGCAGCAGGCAGCTCCAGGTGGTGTGGCACAGCAGGAATACTGAGACTAGACACTTGGTGGACCTTTGATGCTTGATGTGCTAGAGCTGCATGGTGGTGATCCTTTGGAATAAATCTGGGTGGTGGAGAGAGCTCTGCCATTAAAATTCATCCTCTGGCAGGCGTGCTGATGGTGACTGCAGGTAACATGCAAATAGCAGATTGGTTTTGTCTCTCTGCTGCCCCTCACACCTAGATGAAGGCACAGCTTTGTTCTTCCCTCTCCAGAATGGGATACCACCAAACCTCATACTAACCAGGGCAGAAAACAGTGGGAAGAACCCTTGAGTTTTGCAGAAGAAGCAGTTGCTGAGAGCCTGTCCTTCAGATGTGGTTTCAGACCTGTGCTTACCCAGGGTAGGGGTGGAGTGATTCAGGAGAAGCAAGGGGAAGAGACCACCAACACAGTTCCTTTAGAAAATCCCACTTGTGGGCTTTTGTGCTGGCCCACTCACTGCAACAACAATAAAACAAATTGTCTCCTGACTGTGGAAGTTTGTTTATTCTTTGTTTTCATTTAACTGCCTCCTCTCCATTTGGAGATTTTTTAAAGGAGGTACATAAACCACTGTGGTTTTTAGTCTTGTTCACTGAGAAGGATGATGCTTTTCTGAAAGTGATGAGGCCCTGACCTCTGTTTTGGGAAATTAGAAAGATCCTGAAATCAAGTTATCTCAGAAGGAGATTTCAAAGGGGGTGAGGCTCCTGTCTCACAGGTTGCCAGGGGGAGGGTAACCCAAAGAGACCAGGGTTTGTAACGGAGCAAAGACTTCAGCAGTGGGCAACACCACTTCATGTATGGGCTTGGAGGGATCAAACATTCTTCTGCTGCCTGGGCTCCAAGCAGCTCTGCTGTTAAGATCACAGGTAGACTGTTCTTACACATTTGATTTTTTTCCAAAAGCAATGATGTGGGCAGCAGGCTTTATCCTTGGCTGCAGGAAACGTGTCGGGTGTTCTCTGGTTACTAATTACTGTCAACCTGTCAATGAGCTATTGTTTGTCTGTTTAAAATTAACTCTCCCTTCCTGCCCAAAGGAGCCACCTAGCCTATGTATGGGCTTGGACCTGCTTCCCTGGATGCTCACTGAGTTGGTGTTCACTATAAGTTGGTCTTGTAGTGGGCTTGGGGTTGTGATATTCCCCCAGTGCAGAGCTGGAGCTATTTTGTTTAGTGGTAAATGTATTATAAAGTCTCAGTGTCCAGCTGCTTCTGTGCTGGGTGAACAAACAAGAGGTGTCCCTAGCTCCACGAGCTCTCTGTGCAAACATGAGAAGATGAGGGCAACTGAGGTAACAGGAGCAAGGAAGCCATCCCCACTGTTCAGCAGCATGACTCCTTCTCAAGCTCTTCAACAGCAGTAGGAAGGAAGGCTTGAAGAAATACTTATGTGTGAAATACCTTACTGAGTGTCCCAGAAAGCTCCTGTGAATCAGGGATAGGTGTGAGGCAGCCTGAAGGAGCTTGCTTTCAGATTTTGCAGGTTATGTTTGCTGCTTGGGGTGGAAAATGAGTGTGTTGGTACTGAATGGATGTAGGTCAGCAGGCTAAAGCATCTGAGAAATAATAGATGTATTTGGAAGGTCGGTTGAGATTGAGGAATGGGTGCAGTGAAAATGATAGGCATGGTGGGGAGTGGAGCAAGCAAATGAAGAGAAGTAGCAAGGGAGAAGTGTTGAGAAAGATGGACATTGAGTTCTCATGAGGAGGATGGAATTGCTGGGCATGGAGGACCTACTGCTCTGGGAGGAGGCAGTGTGGGAACAGTAGGAGAAGCCCCCTGGAGTTGACACAGGACACAGTGAAGGGTGATGGTTGCTGGAAATAGGGACGAGGAGGCTGCAAAGCCTGGGGTGGTCCTGCTGGGTGAGATGCAGCAGAGTGGGATGGACCAAGAGAGGACCAAGAACATTTCTGCTGTTGCTGCTTTCCTGACTGACAGGGTGACTGCTCCATGCAGCAGCCTGCAATGTGCTGCTGTTTGCTTCTTAAATCACAGGCAGCAATCTCCACAGTGGTTTTTCCTCCTCCTTCGTTGGTTCTTATTCTTTTGATGACCTTGGTTTCAGTGTGATGCTGGTGACCTCACATCAAGTGTTATCTTCTACCCTGCTTTTCTGCCAGCCCCAGAGTGCCCAGGAAGATGAGGCTCTTGGGCACTCTGGAAACAGTATGTTCTAGAAGTCATGGTTTTTGGTGGTTAGTTTTCTTGTTTTGGTTTGGTTTTTGCCCCCATGAGGCTGTGCAGAGGCGGGTTTGGAGATGCATGCAGACGACTCAATATTTGAGTTACAACATGCATCCACTTTATTTTAGGATTTGCCATATTTTGTAGGGTTTATTATCAGCACAACTTACAGAATTACACACTGGTTGGTTCTGCTCGGTTAGTAACAACACTATTACTGGTTAGTAATTGGAAACATTCAAAGTTAACAAAGGCATCACACCTCCTGCTTCTGTTCTACTTTGTGATCAGTCCTACCTTTCTTCCCCTTGTGATCTAACTTGTTTACTAAGTTCCAAGGCAAGTGTCCTTGTAATTCCTGTAGCCTTAGTACCTCAGTTTCTCACACTGTGCTTGTTTCAGCTTCAGAAAAGCTAGAATTGTGCATTGCTTCCAAGGAGCCATGGCCATTCTCACGTAGCCATCCACCAGCAAGGCTGCAGCTTAATTTTTGTTGCCATCTTTAAACTTTTCAAAATCAACCAAAGTCTGGGGAGATGTTGTTGTCTCTCCCAGCTCTCCAGTGTTCACATCCCAGGGCTGTTGCTGTGACACTGGCATGATTTAAGCCTGTACTTCAGACTCTGCGGAAGAGTTTTCTTCCCATGTCACTAAGTGCTAACACATGTTGGAAAACAGGACAGAGCAACAACTTGTGGATTTACCCTGCCCTTCCTGAGTTCATATTCAATAAATGTGTTAACACTATGTATTCATTGGTTTCTCAACACTTGTGGAAAAAGGTTGTTAAGCTATAGTTTGCTTTTCCCTGGTGGAAATTACAAATGCAGTATATGCAGTGAAGGAAGTGAACACATATTAAAAATAATGAGGTGCATTTAGGGGAAAAAAAAATATCTGGTGGAGTAGGTGGCATGGCTATGGATGGCTTCACCTTCGAGGTGAAAGGAGCTGGGAAACATTCATCTCTTTTCCTCCCCATTCCTTTTATCTGTCTGGATTGAATTTTGCTCCGTGTGGTAGGAGCAGCTGCAGGGTGGAGTTTGCAGCCACAGATGCACCTCGGAGGAGGTGCTGGGATGGTGCTGGCACCAGCCCCACCTCAGCACAGCCTTTGGGGCCGTGGCTCTGGCCAGAGCATTCGTCTGGGAATCTGTCTTGCTGGTGTGGATATTTTATGAGTAAACCATTTTATGAGAAGATATAATTAATCTCTTTGTGGCAGTGTTCTCCTGTACACATTAGAAAGCATAATTGTCTATACAGACAGGCAAATTAAAGGTTTCAGTAGAACAGACAGTCCTTAATTAATCATAATCTGGACAGCATATTAAGAGTATACCTGAAAAGCTAGGTGGTAAATTATCTGAAACTAATTAATTGTGCCCATAAAAAAGTTCAGCATATTCCCTCTGTGTGCTTGAGGTTTCATTTGTTTTTTAAGGTGTATTGAGTAATTGCATTTCTGCCTGGTATCTGTTTGCACAGTTAATTTGGAAACCTCAAACAGAATAAGGCCAGTTGAAAACAGAGCTCTGAGCAAACCTGGGGCATGGGAAATGCAGCACGTCTGGCAGCCTTGGGAGCAGAAAGGTGCACAGTAGCCCTGGTCTCCTTTTGGAAGGACACCAACACCCCCAAACACGGCCAACAGATGGGCATCTGTAGAGAGCACGTTGGCTCAGCAGCCTTGCTGAGTCTTTGCCTAAGCCTCTGCCTCTTGTGCACTACAGTTACAGGTCCCTCCTCTGTACAGAGTGAAGCCCTGGCTCACGTGTGCTTTGCCTGCACAGCTGCTGGAAGTGGAGCTAGTGGAGTGCTGTGCTTCTCTGTGTGGAATTATTTTCCAAGTGAAATAAATGTGTTTCATTCCCAACAGTGGTCTGCTCTGAGCCCTGAGGACTGCCTGGCTGGGGCACGGCTGGAGGGACAGAGGGCACCAGCACTTTTGTCCTGCCATGGGGCACTTGGTGCTGGTGATAGCAGGAGGCATCTCAGGCCAGACAGTTTTGCTACTGCTTTTGTCACCAGCATTTGCTGGGAAAAGCCAAACCTGCCTGTGAAGGGGAACGGGCCCCTTTGATGTGTTCATCTAATTTCCAGGAGCTGCCTTGGGTTTAGATAGGACTGTGCCCTAGAGCAGCAGGCTTTCCTCATCAAAAGCCCTCTTGTATGAAAATCTCACTCTTAACATATCTGAAAATGTTAGTGCAAGGAATAGGTAAGTAAGTGTTGCATCCCTTCTTACTTAAAAAAGGGTATTTTCAAACGAGACCTATGAATCCAAGATTTACAAAAAAAAAAAAAGAGTTCAAAAATCCAAGGAATTGGGTGTGTTGTCTGGAGGTGGGATTTGCCCTGTGCCTTGCAATGGGTGGAGTGATTGTGTTTCTTCAAGTAGCTCATGCAACTGTAATTTGGAAGAAACACTGCTTTGAATTACTCTGGCAGTAGAAACTGATGTCATGAGGAAGCACCTTGGGGAGGTGCTCTGCAGCCCTGCACTGGCAGGGCTGGTCTGCCCTCAAGCTGCAAACAAGTAATACATCTCATTGCCTGAAAAAACAGAAATTGCCTAGGAACTATGGTTATGTTTCCTACTGTATTCTTTTATGGAAGGGTTTCTTCAATTCAGATATTTTCATTGTTGTTGTGGTGTGTTTTGTTTGTTGTTTGTTTTGTGGTTTGGTTTTTTTTCTTCCCAGGACTCTTATTGCTAGATATGTTACATCCAGTCTTTCTTACTGTTTCATGATACCTCTAGACTTTCCCTGAGTGTTGGGCATTGAAATTCTACCATGAAATTCAAATGTGTTAAAAGAATAAACAGAGCCCAGAGCTGTAGATTGCCTGACTGCAGATTACTGCCTTTTCTATCTCTGAAAGTTAATTGCATTGAAAATACCATCTTCCTTTGAGCATCAAAGTCCGTAGCATCCACAGGATTTATTTTGCAATACAGACAATTTTGAAACTTTATTTTTTCTTGGTGTTAGGAAAAGTTTTGTGGCTCTGATTCCAGCAGTTAGCTCAGCTGTGCTCTGCATATGGTAGTGCTGGTGCTCTCATCCCTGCTCTCATCCTCCTGACCATCACCTCGAGCAACAGCATGACTTGGCATCAGTAGGGCTTTGCTGAGATGGGTTGAAGCAGCCAAATGTGGACTTGCTCTCATACCAGGTTGGACCAGAGCTGGATGAGTTGTCTTAGCCCAGAGCCTTGTCTGTGGTCCATCTGCTCCACGTAACCTGGACACCTCTCCATGCCCCGCTCCTAGCGAGGAGAACCTGGGAGAGCTTCAAGCCACGTGCTGCTCCCATGGGTCAGCTTGGGAAGCTCTTCACAGCGGTGTGTGTGCTTATGTTTGCTGACAGAGAGGCCAACCCTTGTTCTGGAGTTTAAATAAGATTAACTGGAGGGAAAAGAGAGGCTGCCATCCCTCCAGATAGCGGCGTCTCGGAGAGCACAGACAGAGTTTGATTTGTCATCTGTGAAAAATGTTTGCATTTGACAGCTTTTCACAGGAAGCCTGTCAGAGTGATAATTTAATGAGTACAGATTGCTTGCAACACAGCTGTAAAACGTGCTTTTACGGTGCTGTAAAATAAGCAACCAAGGCCTTTGTGTGTTTGCTTTGTTTGAAAACAAGTCAGCTCCTAATACAAATGAAAGGTGGTCATTTATTTTAGCCAGCAAACAGTCAAGACATAAGAGAGGAACCTGCCATTTTTCTTCTTGTAGTGGCAAGGTTAATGCTAGGTTACGTTGGCGTTTGCTAATCAGCCTGTTTCTGTGAAGGGGAGAATTAATATCTAATTAGATGTCGGGAGTTAGTAGTCAGATTAGCATTTATTTAATAAAAAGTATTTGGGCTTTCTTCTTTTTGTTGCAGGGATCTGTGCCCATGGTTTGCACAGAGAAAAGCTTAGTGTTTCTTCCTGTGTCCAAGCTTATTTCTTAATGGGGAGATAGCAGCTGAGGATGCAAACTTAGTGTGGCAACAGCTGGAGTAAAACATGTCTACATGTACTGTTTAATCCCAGATGCCAACCAAGTGAAGAGTGCTGTGCATTGCATGGAGAAAGGTGTTACCATGCTCATCCCACTGCTAGGTCTGTCCCTGCTTATTTGCTTGCTTGGGATGGTCCCTTGCCCCTGCTGCTGTTCTCTGCATCCCTTCTTTCCACCCCAGGAGCCCTGAGGTGCCAATGAGAGCACTGATGGTCCAAGCCACGGGTGCCAGTCACAAGGTCATCCCATCCAGCGCTTTTTGGGGATGCAGGGTGCATGCTGGTGGGGAGGCATTGCCAGGGTGGAGGATGAGTGCTAACTGTGCTGCAGTCTCCTCTGCCCTTTTCTCCTTCGTATTTGGAAAGGAGGACTTGAAAACAGGTGTTTTCTGCCTATGAAAACACTGGCTGGTGCTCGAGCCAGAGGTGACATGTGTGTACATGGTGCCTCCTTCAGAAGTGTCGTGTTGGCATTTTAGAAGTCGCTGGCTTTGGTGTGAAGTTTTCCTTTATTTACCTTCCTTTTGGGCAAGGAAAAGCTGCTGGCTGGGAGATTGCTGGTGGGCAAGTATTTTCTGCTAATTAGGTTGCAGGGTTTCTTCAGGATAATTAATGAACACACCTTGTTCTAGCCCATATGAAAAATTGCTAAGAGATCAAGTGCTGTAAAGTCTGGATACAGTTTATTCAACTTCCACTTTGGAGTCTAACCAATAAAATTAGTTTGGGCAGGGGAATAAATTGGTTATGGTAATATGGATGTGTTACTTGAGATAACTTTCCTGGCTTAAAACAGTGCTTTGGGTTCCTTTAGACTGGTGGTTGGAACTATTTAATATTTTTCTCATGAATATAATTTCCAAATCTAATCTCTTTGAAGAGTTTGCTGATGCATCTACCAGCTCTTGTGCCCAGCACAAAAGTATTTGAATAAATAACTTACTTGGTGATACTAAGAGGTCTGAGAAGAGGAAGGAAGTGAGCCTTCAAAATGATTAAGTGAATTAGAAATTAATATACACCAAGCTAATCTCTGTAGTATAAACTCAACAGAAAAAAATCTTCCTGGAGAGGAAATGCCAGTCATGGGAACGAAAGTGGAGGTTCCTGCTGATATTGGACAGAGGACGTGTTGGGTGTTTGAAATCAATCTCTTCTTCCCTGGATCATTTCTCTTGTGCTCCTAAGAGGCTGCATTATATACAGCCATGTCAGGCACTGAGCCCCATGACTTTGTTCGTCAGGAACTCGAAGAATGTTTCAGTTTTTCCAGAAAATGTTTTCTGTGTTAGGCTTTGTTTGTACTGGAGCACTTTGAAGACGAAAATCTGAACTTCAGCATACTTTTAATATGTTTTAACAAGGTTTAAATTCACACTGGGCCAAAATTACCCCCTCCTCTCCCCAGCCTTCTAACAACTTCTGGCTCTAAACATTGCTCCTTTGAGAATTAAAAAAGCCACAGAGGCATGTTTTATTAAAAAATATTTATTGAATATGAGTCACAGAAAAGCAGAGGTCAGAATCCTCAATTCTTGGTGGCATGCAGAAAATATGGCCTGTGTCTTCCTGGCCTGTGCCACGCGTGGCAGTGGAGGGGCTGTGCCTGTGCCCCAGGGTGTGGCAGCTGGGTGTGAGCACCACCAGCATGTGATGGTTTATCCCAGTGGCACCTACTCGTACCCTCCTTAACTCCTTCCCAAGGCCTTGTAGTGTGGGATTTTGTTCCAAAATGGCCTGGTTGCCTCCGTTTTAATGACCCCCTCCCTTAATTTTTACCTTCTCTGCACCAAGTCTCCGAGGCAAAGGCTTTGTTGTTGGGGGATAGTTATGCCTAGCTCCATGTGCCAAGGCTTTGGTGGGAACTGCCTTGGTAGGGGATGTTCTGCCCTGGCAGATGCACCTGATGTGCCAAACGACATCATGTCAGCTCATTATTGGCACTGGGGATGTGTGGGCACTGCCAAGACACAGTGACAGTGCTTCAGCAGCAGCCACTCGCTGGCACCCAGCTGTCTGGTGCCCTCAGAAGCTGTCTGCTGAAATGAGGTGGGGATTTGCTTTTAGAAAGTCATGAAGCCCAAGGGTCCCCATCTATCCTTTGTCACCTGAAAAATCTCTTGTTGTTCTTGTGCCAAATGTTTAGCACTGGAATTATGAGCAAATTCTGCCATAATTGTGTTTTGGGGTTTTTTTTTGTACCGCCACAAACATCTGAAGCCCTGTCTGCAGTCAGGACCAATTAGGTAATTAGAGACAGGCCCTGCCCTGAGACCTGACAAACTTGCAAGACAGGCGAAAAAACCTGAGGATAGATTTTTGGGTTTGTTTATAAAATTATACAGATTTGTTCAGTTTTGAGGCTAGTTTATGGTCATTTCAGAAAATGAATTGACAAACTGAAAAGACCCATTTGTGCAAAAGGTGAGTTTAACAAAAAAAAAAAAAATAAAAAGACACTGTTTTTTTCTTTGTGCTCTCTGATGGTCTTGTGCTTTGAAATGATTTAAGATGGCTGAATAGTAACAATAGAAACTGGTGGTATTGTTGTTTGGAGGGGGGGGGGAGCGTTTCAATTTTTGCTGACTTTTGTCATGGTATTCAGATTGCATCAAAAGATATTTATTCCACTCATGCAGCTCTTCCAATCTGGAGAGAGTTTGAGGGGATTGCTTTAGGAAGAGCAGTCAAAAATTAAGAGATCTTGAAAAGGTTTGAAAAATTTTAGGGAGTCCTTTAACCTTCCATTTGATGTGGATGACGGTTTCATCGTGCTGAATATTGCAGTGGTTGTAGAACGCACAACCCAGTACCTGTGTTTACCTCATCTGCTATCCCTCTCTCCTAGAATTCTTCAAAGAGCTTCTGGAAAACGCCGAGAAGTCTCTGAACGACATGTTTGTGCGGACGTATGGCCGTTTGTACATGCAGAACTCGGAGCTGTTCAAGGATCTGTTCGTGGAGCTGAAGCGCTACTACGTGGGTGGCAACGTCAACCTGGAGGAGATGCTCAACGAGTTCTGGGCGCGCTTGCTGGAGCGCATGTTCCGGCTGGTCAACCCCCAGTACCACTTCACGGACGAGTACCTGGAGTGTGTCAGCAAGTACACGGAGCAGCTGAAGCCCTTCGGGGACGTGCCGAGGAAGCTGAAGCTGCAAGTGACGCGGGCGTTTGTGGCCGCCCGCACCTTCGCCCAGGGCCTGGCCGTTGCGAGGGACGTCGTCAGCAAAGTGTCCGCGGTGAGCTCTGCCTTGTGATGGGTCCCATGGACCCTTGAGGGGTGGCATCGTCCCCCGCTGCCCTTTCTAGGGGCCCAAAAGCATTCGTAGATTCATAGATTCATAGATATTAGGGGTTGGAAGGGAGCTAGAAGATCATCTAGTGCAACCCGCCTGCCAGAGCAGGATCACCTAGACCAAGTCACCCAGGAACAGATCCAGGCGGGTCTGGAATGTCTCCAGAGCAGGA
>JAOEGS010006231.1:0-21844 GCA_025447755.1 Corythornis vintsioides | reverse complement strand
ACACAACACTGCAGATGTGTCCCCAGCAGGGCAGAGCAGAGGGGCAGGAGACCCTCTCTGACCTACTGACCACCCCCCTCCTGACCCACCCCAGGTGCCATTGGCCTTCCTGGGCACCAGGGCCCATTGTTGGCTCATGGGCACCCTGCTGCCCCCAGCACCCCCAGGGCCCTTTCCAGCAGCTCAGTCCCCAGCCTACGGGGGGGCACAGGAGGTTGATCTTTCCCAAGTGCTGGAGGGGCAGCCACAGCTCTGTCAAAAATTCCCAGATGGGGTTGTGTGTCCCCCCAGACATGAAAATTCCTCCTTTCATCTTTGTACTTTGGGATTTTGCCATCCCAGGAGAGAGAGGCCTGGCAGTGCCCACGGGAGAACGAAACTGGAGCACCCAGCACCCCCAGAGCCCTCCAAACTGGGAAACACCAACCCGCCAGTCACTGGGACAAGCAGGGAAGCAGAACTGCATGCTCTGCATGAATGATGTCAGGAGAAATGAATCCCATGTGCACCCCTCCCTGCCCTAACGGGTCTGGGAACCGGCGGGGTCACGGGGGGCCGAGGCAGACGTGTTCCCACTGGTTGCTTTCTGCTCTGGCAGTGTTTGTGGTGAGGCAGGAGAGGTGATGTAAGAAGCTGTGGCCCATTGAGAGGCTGCATGATTGATGCCTTTTCCTTTGCCTGTACATTCCTACTGGGACTTCTCCAATTTGCCCTGAGAAATATGAATTTTTAATGTACACAAATGAAAAGTCCCCCGAGGCTCTGAGCTACTCCGGGCTGTGAATGGCCAGGGGTGACCAGGAAGATTCTCTCCGAGGAGCTGGATGCACTTGGGTTTGAACTGAGCTTAAAATGGTCTGGCCAGTGGGGACTGATCTCCCAGGACATTTCTCTTGGCACCTTTTCCTGCGTGGAAAAGGGTTGTGGCAGAAACCCCTGTGGGGTCCCAGCTGCCCAGAGGTGTTTGGGGCTGGGCAAGGGCTGAGGTTTGCTCCCAGGGGATGAAAGACCTTTCACCCTGTGCTGAGTGTACCCTCAGGAGGGACCCCAGCCCAGGGAGCAGCAGGGCACAGTGGCCTTGGGGCTGCCCCTGGGTCACACTTTGTTGGGGTCCCTCCAGTTTGGGTCATCCCCCAGTGAGGGAAGAGTGGACCCCAGAGCAAGTTGTTTTTTGTGGAGGTCTCTCTGTTGGAACAAGGGTCACTCCCCTCATCATCCCTATCCTTATATCCCAGTCACCACACCCATTCCCAACTCCAAACCCATCCCCTCTTCCATGCAATCCCCACAGCCCAGCTGGCTGGGAAAGGCAGCGTCCCTGGCATGGACTGCAAGCAGCTGCACCAGCCAACCCCTGTGTGCCTGGCAGCACATCTCCGTCCCCATCCCTGGCCCTATCTTCATTCCCATCCCATGCCTCCTGCTGGAGGAATGTCTCCTTCTCTGGAGACATTCCAGCCCCACCTGGATCTGTTCCTGGGTGACTTGGTCTAGGTGCCCCTGCTCTGGCAGGGGGGTTGCACTAGATGATCTTCTAGGTCCCTTCCAACCCCTGACATTCTGTGATCCTGTGATTCCGTGATTCCCCATCCCATCCCCATCCCCATCCCCATCCCTATCCTCTCCCCATCCCATCCCCATCCCACCCCATGCCCAGCAGGCTGTGAGCTGGTGACTGCCATGGGCTGTCTTTGTTCTCTGCCTTTCTCCCTCTCACTCCTTCCCACGCTGACCCAGCGGGTCACTGTGTGAAAGTTCATCCTGGTCTGAACTTGCAGGAATTCCTGCAGCTGCTCAGCCCTGGGCTGACGTCACCAGGAGGGACGGGAGAGAAGGGGATTTACAGGAAGGTTGCTCACAGTGTTGCTCTGTTGTTGGAAGTGGCAACCGGGCGGGAGACTCCAAAGAGAGGGGAATAGGCCAGATGTGAATGACACCCTCACTGCTCCAGGGATAAGTTTAGGTTTTCCAGAGGAATGGTTATTCTGATTCAGCAAAGTTCAGGAGACATCCAACAGAGATTTCCTACCAGCCCTTGGCTGAGCTCAGTGTCACGTCTCACCCAGCCAGGCCCTGGCAGCATTCCCAGCTGGAGCAGCCACCCCATCTGCCTTGGTGTCCACTCAGCCCTGGGCCTGGCAGGGATTTATCCATTGCCCACCACAGGGCCCAGCCCTTCTCGGGAAACAGCTCTGCCTGCTAAAAACCTCCCCTCTGGGAGGTTCTCCTTCCCCTATACTCTGTCCTGGAATCCTGTGTCCAGTTTTGGGCTCCCCAGTTCCAGGGACCTACTGGAAAGAGTCCAATGGCTACAAGGATGGGTAAGGGACTGGAGCATCTCCCCTGTGAGGAAGGCTGAGGGCACTGGGCCTGGAGAGGAGAAGACTGAGAGGGGAGCTGAGCAATGTCTGTAAATATCAGAAGGGCAGATTTCAAATAGAAGGGGCCGATCTCTTCTGGAGTGCCCAGCAACAGGACAAGGAACACTGGGGATCAACTGGAGCAGAGAAGGTTCCACCTCAACAGGAGGAGAAGCTTCTTCCCTGTGAGGTGCCAGAGCCTGGCCCAGGCTGCCCAGAGAGGCTGTGGAGTCTCCTGCTCTGGAGACTTTCCAGCCCCCCCTGGCTCTGTTCCTGTGTGGGCTGCCCTGGGTGCCCCTGCTGGGGCAGGGGGTTGGGCTCCAGCATCTCCAGAGCTCCTTTCCAACCCCTAAAAAAAAAAAAAAGAAATAATAAAGTAATAACCCCCCACACTGGGGTTGGTTAGACCCACTCTTTCCAAGCATGAGTTTACTGGACTGGAAACCCCATCACCCCATGCTCTAGAGAGGGGCTGGGAGGCTCCTGGCCCTGGCACAGGGTGGTGAGAGACCAGCCCAGCTCCTGCAGCCTGCCCAGACCTGCTCAGTGGCCTGGTTGGTTGTACCCCAACCCTTACTGCTCCAAGGGGATTGGTGACAGTGGGGCTGCACAGGTTGCCTGAGCACCAGCCTCACACTTCCCCAGGGCTGGGAACACCCCCCAGCCCCATCAGTGAGTTCACCAGAGCTCCTGGTTCTGATGGTGCTGCTTCTTGAATCAGAAATTCACTGCAGCCATCCACCCTCAGCAGGGACCAGCTGCATCAGGGGCTCAGTCGTGCTTCCCAAACTCCATTCCCAACCTCCAGCTTTCCCAGCTGGCACAGGGCAGCCACTGGCTACCCAAGTGAGAGGAGAAGATGTCAGTGCTGGGGCAATGGGTGGGGTGAGGTTCACAGCCAACCTGTGGCTCCTCTGACCCACAGAGGGTTCCAAGCTCCGTTCCCAAGCAGGGAAGCCCTTTTTCATGCTTCAGAAGCCGACATAAAAGGCTCGTGACACTCTCTGACCAAGTAGCCTCCTTATTTTCCTGGCAGGGCTGGAAGAATGTTATGCAAATCTTCACTACCCTTTATTCTTCCTGCCATCCCAGGGCTTCTCGGGGAGTGCCGGGGTTACTGTGTGGAAGGTCACACATGCCAGAAGGCAGGAAACCAGAGGCCTTGGCTTAACATGGGAGGCTTGGCAGCCAGAGAAATCTGACCCTTATTTTTACAATCATCTCTCAATTGAAGCAACATGCGTTTTGAATTAGGGGCTCTCACTGGCTGGGCTTACAGCTCATCAGCTCAGGGAGCTCCAAGCCCCCAGGGGATGAGGCTGCCCCTTGGCATGTTCAGTTTGCCCCCTGTGCCCACCAAAACCAGGGCTGGGCTCTGCTTTCCCCACGAGACAATAGTGGCTTCCCTCTTATTAGCAACCTTTGGTTAGTGACAGAGACAGTGGCTTTGGGAGAGCCTTTGGTGGGCACGGGGATGACAGGGGATTTCTTCAGATGTTTTCTGAACATCCCTTTGTTTCCTCCACTGGTTCTGGAAGGAGATGCCCAAAGCTGCTGGAAGGAGGGAGCCATTGCAGTGAGTGTGAGCAGCAAGTGTGAGTCCCTGGTGAGTGCACCCGCAGTCCCTCTCGGCTGCCTGCCCTGTCCCCGCCCCTGCGAGGGGGATGGTGGCAGTTCTGCCACCCCTTGGCACTTATCAGCCAGCATCTGCCAGCGGCCGTGACCCCTCCGTGCTGCACCACCCCTCGCTGCCTGGATCTCCTGATAAACCTCAGGGTCACTCCTACTGCCCAGGAAGGTTTCAGGCAGCCCAGCACACGCAGGACAGGGGCTGTGTTGCCCCTCGGGGACTTACACTCCTGTCTGACTTCCCGAGCGCTGCTCGGCCTCCTGAGCTCTCCTGCACGTTGCCATTCAGCTCCTGCTTTGGGTTGTTTCCCACTGTCCCTTCTCCCCTGGTGCCAGGCAGGTCCCTGTCCCAGCAGGACACTCGTGCAGTGAGGGGCTGCAGGAGCTGCTTGGGGCTGGGTTGGCAGCACGGGGCTGGCCCCAGGGCCAGTTTTGACACCCATGGCCAGCAGCAGGCACCTCCTGCTTGTCCCTGCATCCCTGTGGGGCCACAGCTGCTTTTCCACCCAAGAAGGGACCTGCTGGCTTCCAACACCCCTAGGAGAGGGCTGGGGGGCTTTGGACAGAGGGATGCTGGGGGAATCACTCCCCACCCAGCCAATGCAGTGGAAAAGCACTCAGGCTTTTGGGCACTCAGGCTTTTGGGCACTCAGGCTTTTGGGTACGGTCCTGAAGATCCCAGCTGGGAATCAAGCCTCTTGCCAGAGCCAACCTGCTAAGGTGACATGATGCTCACACTCTTCATCACAGGGAGGGGCACGGCCATACCCCGGGGGACCAGATGAGGTAGCAGCTTCTCTGATGTTTCTCTGCCCACCCAGCCACCCCCATCCAAACCGAGCTGTGTGCTCAGCTACGTAACAGGGTGTCTGGGAACACCGGCCTCGGGATGTGCCAGGGCAGTCGGGGTGTTTCCTGCTGCTGCAGAGGGTCACAGGGAAGGGGAGGGGAAGTGACAGCACAGGCTGTGTGGGGTGAGGGACAATAAAAAGTGACGACAATGAGGTTTTCCCTGCTGTAAACATTTTCTCTTGGGATATATAAATATAGCTTCATCTTTAGCCAACATTATTCTGGATTTTCACACTCAGATTCAGGATTTTTTCCAGATTTTCACACCCCATCCCACAGGACAAGCAAGCATTCGGAGATGGAAAAACCCATTGCTTTTTGTTTCCTGCAGTGAAAACCTGAAAAGAATGAAATGCCCCAAACCACCCAAAGTCCCAGCAGCTCCTTTTCCAGCCCCCTCTCTGGTGAAATGTCAGTGGTGATTGGGAGCCTGTTGGGCTGCAGAGCAGGGTCCAGATGCCGGGGGCTGGGAGGTGGGAGCTGACCCCGTTTCCAGACCTGCCACTCTTCCCTGCTGTGACAGTGGCCTTGGCTGCTACTCAGATTCCTTACCTGTCCAGTGAGCACTCCACTGCCTGCAGGGTGGATCTGAGCTCTCCCCCAGCCCTGCTGCAGGGCTTGGTTTCCCAAGGAGCTGCCCTAGAACACAGCACCTATAGATACCTCACTAGGGCAATCCTGCACCCAGCACCCATCACATAGCACCCACAGGTACTTCCCATGGGGCATCCTATACCCAGCACCCACGGGTACCTCACCTGGGGCATCCTGCACCCACCACCCAGCATACAGCACCCACAGGTACCATCCTGCACCCAGCTTTGTGTTATGTCCTCTTGCACAGCTTGGAGAAGGAGCACGTGGCCATGAAGAGTTCTGTTCAGGCAGGGCTGGGATAGAGCAACCTCTGTTTCGTTTGAATTTCTTAGAAAAACAAATGTTGTTGGGTTTTACCTGACGTAGATGGATGTTTTGAGTCATGGGACTTTGCTCAGCAGACAGTAACAAAACTGAAGCGGATCCAAGTCTGCATCTGAGCTCAGAGCTCTCCCACTGGACCACCTCACCCTCCCAGTGCTGAGTGTGTGCCCTTGGAGCTGCTCAGGTTGGACAGCTGATGATCCTCCCATTGCAAGGAAAGTCAGATACCTAGAGAAAAAAAATCCCCATGTGAAGAACCTGCCTACATGGCTCAGGGTGCCTGGAAATTGCTTCTCCTCTGCAAAGCACAGAGAGAAGGTGAATCCTGAGCATAAAGAAAATCCCCTCACCTCAAAAAAAGGAACCTGCCAGGCCATGGGAGAGAGGCTGGTGCTGGGCTCTGCTCACAGGGCAGCAGTGATGGAAGCAGAGGGGCTGGATTCAGCTGCTCCAGGGCAGGGGCAGCCTGGGCAGGAGGGAGAAATCTTGAGGAGCCAGAGCCTGGCCCAGGCTGCCCAGGGAAGGGGTTGAGTCCCCAGCCCTGGGGGTGTTTCAGGGGGGTCTGGCTGTGGGTTTGAGGGACATGGGTTAGGGGGGAACTGTTTAGGGTGGTGGTTGGACTGGATGATCCCAAGGGGATCTAACCTGAAAGATTCTCTGAAAATGGGACATTTCCTATCAAACAGAGGCTGAGGATGCCATGATTGCCATGGCTGGTGGGGACCCTATGAGATCATGGAGCAGTGCAACTCCTCCCTTCCAGCCCAAAACTAGGGTTTGTGTTGGGAAATGTCACCCTGAAATGGTGGCTTTGGGGTTTGCTTCTGCCACCTGGACATTTCCAAAGCCACCCAGACAGTACCCCCAGCCCCAAAACAGTTTCCTTTGGGACAAACCCTGTGGGGATAGCACGGCCAGGGTGCAGAGTGGTGGAGATGCCCCAGCCTCGCACAGATCCCACATCCCTGGGCAAGGACAGAGCTGGAGACAGCCCTAGGCAAGTCACCAGCCTCCAGGTGACTTTTTGTGCCTTACAAATGTGGGAAGATTTCTGTTCAACGCAGAAGGCAGGGCAAAGCTTGTTGGTGTTCCTGGCTGCTGAGCTCCATTCTCATCTGGGCTTTCTCTGGACCAACAAGAGCAAGTCCAGGGGCAGTTTCTGGTGCATATTCCCCCTCCCAGTGTGTGTCTCTCCGGGCACAGCCTGGCACCAGCCTTGCCCAGGACTCTGCAGAGTACCTGGTACCAGCAGGGGCACAGTCTCGCAGCAGCACCAGTTGCTTTCCTGGGACTCAGGGATGCACCTTCGTGCCAAGGGAGGGGGTTTGCCCTCGGGTCAGGGCAGTTCACGGGTTGTGCCAGCAGCCAACACCAGGCTCAGCCCTGTTGCTGGTGGAAGTGGTTTCTTCCCCTGTGAGTGTCCCGGGAAGTCCCCAGCCACATCTGGGTGCAGCGTGTGGTTGTTGGCAGCCACTGATGAGACACCCGCGGGGCTGGGAGCCCCTGGCACAGAATCGTTGCTTTCCAGACGCTGCTGAGTCTCTGGCTGCTCGCTGCCCTGCGGGGGGAGCCCATCACCGCAGCCTCGGGGCTTTTGAAACGCGGCCGTGCTGCTGCCTGCAGGGAGCCCGGGCGATGCTTGTTCACACAACCCCGAAGCGACTGCATCTTGTCAACATTTGCAGCCCCTGCCTGGAGCCCCTTGGGATGGTTTTGGGGGACACCTGTGGGAAAACCAAGTGGGAAGACTCTGTCCTCTCAGTTGCCACCCAGGGGTGGTTTCTTTCTCTCTTCCCAATCCTCCTCATACCCTGAGCCGGTGCAAGGGGTGGAGCTGCGCCTGGATCTGCAGCTCCTTTTACCCTTGGACTTCAGTACGTGATGCAAAAATAGCTGTCAAAAAAAGGGGAGAGGTGACCTTTGTCATTTGAATAACTGTTTGCTTTGTCAGCGCAAGCACAGCGTGTTTGGGGATTTTGTGGAAGGTTCCAGGGGCTCTGAGCCAGCACCAGACAATTTACACTCTCTCCACTGGCAGCCATGGACTGCACTGGGAATGCAGGCTCCTAATCCCTGCTGAGGGAGGGGAGATGCCTTCTAGGGAGTGAGAGTGCAGCTCCAGCTTCCCTGCAGGCCAGAATTGTTCCCGTTCGGTTGCTTGACCATGGGATGGGGAGGGGGAGGCTGCAGGGATGGGATGGGGAAAGACAGGGAAGGATGGGACTGGGGAGGCTGCAGCGTTGGGATGAGGTGGGACGGGAAGAGGGAGGCTGCAGGAGTGGAAATGGACTCAGCAATGGCACAAGCTGCTTGGGATCCAGTGGTGATTCCTGGCACCGTGCTGGTCAATGCACAAAAACAAAACCTGATGCTGATCCTTTAAATGCACAGAAGCAAAAAATTATCAAGGTGACCCTGCTCTGCAGGGGGTTGGACTCAATGATCCTTTGAGGTCCCGTCCTGTGAATCTGAACAATTATCCCCCTGAAGCAAGGTGCTCCAGCTCTTCTGCCACGGGGAGGACAAATGGGGCTCCCAGGGGAGCTGAGAGCCCAGCTGGGGTCACTGTCTGCAAGGGCCAAGGTGTCAGTCTGAGCTGGGACCCCCCCGGCCATGGCAGGGGAGCTCTGGTGCCTGCGGCCGACTGCGGCCGGACCCCGAGCGGGTGAAGCCCGGGCAGGGCCAGAGCTCTGCCCGCGGGTAACCGAGGCTGCACCTGCCACCATGACCTTTCTGCCCGGCTGGGCAAACCCAGCCCAGAGAATGAAATTAGAAGCAATTAAAAATTAAGCTTGGCTCAGGCTCAGATCAAACTTTCTACCAATTTTAGCCGCCGGTTGCTTTGGAGACAGCATGAGCTGGAGTTCAACTGGTGATGCAACACAGAGAGGGGGATTCTGCCAGCGCCCGGCTCTTCGGGCCAGGAATAGACACGACTGGTGGACGGGGTGGGATGAGCCTGGGTGAGAGCCAAAGTACATGAGGAGAGCAGGAAGAAGTGGGCAGGTCCTGCAACACCCAGCAGCTCATTTGGTTTTCAACTGGCAGCTTGGTTTTCTGCTTCTCAATTATTTCTTCCTTAATTGGTTTTTTTTTTTTCCTCTTCCACAGGAAAAAAAAAAATAGGAGGTTTGGGGGGTCAAGGAGAGAAAGAAGGAACACCTTCAATCTTCCAGCAAAGACCTTCGAGATCCACCAGCTAAGGAGGAGCCCCGGGGTCCCTGCAGAGTCATTGTGATGCAAAGCAGGGGTGGGCTGGGGGCCAGCAGGGCAGGATGTGTTCACTGGCCAGCGAGTCACCCTGGCAGCACCCAGAGACCTCCCACAGCCTTTCTGGCCCACCTCAGGTGCTGATTCATGGATGGCACAGCTCGATACAGAGCAGACAGGCCTGAAGTTGGGAGCAAGGACAGCAGCTCTGCCGTGGCTCAGTGCCCCTGCCATGGCTGGGGCAGACCTGGCTCAGTTTGCCACCCTGTCCCCTGCAGCTGGGCTCTCAGCTCCCCTGGGAGCCCCGTTTATCCTCCCCATGGCAGAAGAGCTGGAGCACCTTGCTCAAGCCCCTGAAGGCAGGGGGCCAATGTTTCAGGTTTTACTTTTGTGCATTTCAAAGACTAGCACAGTGCCAAGAACCACCACTGGATCCCAAACAGCTTGTGCCATTGCTGAGTCCATTTCCACTCCTGCAGCCTCCCTCTTCCCATCCTATCTCATTCCAACACTGCAGTCCCCCCACCACCCACCCCTCACCTTCCCCAGGAAGGCAATTCATTGGTGATGGGCCGCTCAGCAGCACCCATGGGTGCCAGTTGGCAGGAGGCCTACAGTGAACCCACTGTCTCTGCTGTGCTGTGGCAGAGGAGGAAACCTCTCCCCTAAAGGTGTTCCCCATCTGAGAGGTGTTTGCACCCCGGATGGCACAAGGCGATGCCACAGGGGCTGTGCCACCACCCTGCAAACTGGCCCTGGCTGGTCCCAAGGCAATTCAGAGATTGCCTTGAGACTGCCTCTCTCTGGCAGGCACAGAGACACCCTGTCCCAGTGCCACACCACGGTCCTGACACCCGCTGGGTGGCCGGGCGAGCCACCACCTGTCAGCTGAGGGCTACCATGGCCACAAAGGAATGAAACCCTCATCTGCCCACTGCCAGCAGGGCATCGATGCAGAGCAGTGGGAGAGCTCAGGCTCAGTGAAGCCCCTGAACAATTTCACTGTCCTCTCTGATTTCACACGGAAGGGACTGTGAGAGCCACAGTGGTGGCCAGCAGCCAAAAGCCAGGGCAGAGAGCCCTTTGGGTGCCCGTGGCAGAGGTGGGTGTGAGCAGCTCGGGACGTGTGTCTGTGTGGGGATGGGTCAAGCAGTGTCCTTGCCTGTGGTGTCTGCACTGACAGAGTCACCCTGATGTGCAGCAAGCGCCTCAGACACGGCTCCAGCTCTGCAGACGGCTGCTGGGGAGCAAATGCCACCCCTCATTTCCATTACCCTGACAGTGTCCCCTCAGAACTGACCGAATGAATCAGGCAGGGCTGGGAGAGCTCCCTAATTAACACAATTATTATTAGTGATGTCAGGACAGGTTTGTAAAGGCGAGTTCAGAGTCCCTGTGCCCGACGGCAGGCTGGCAAGTGGGATGATGGCACATGACCGGGATGCCCTCTGTGTCACGTGGGAGTCCTGACCACCTCTGCACTGTGGGAGCAGGAACATCCCTGGGTACCAGCCAGGTTGGATGGCATGGACAAGCCCTGGTTCTGCACTGTGGGAGCAGGAACATCCCTGGGTACCAGCCAGGTTGGATGGCATGGACAAGCCCTGGTTCTGCACTGTGGGAGCAGGAACATCCCTGGGTACCAGCCAGGTTGGATGGCATGGTCAAGCCCTGGTGCTGGCAGGGGACCCCTTGCACGGGGATGAACAAGTCCAAGCTCTACCCAACCTTTCCCCCATGAGCCAAGAAGCCACCCTTGACTCCTCCCCAGGGCTAAGGGAATCCAGGATGGTTGTTACTCAGGCCAAGGCGATGCCAACATCTGGCTGTTCCAGATGCTGGGTGCAGGCAGGAGCAGCAGCCACCCAGCCCGCCCCGCTGCCCCGTTCCCAGCCTCCGGAGAGCTCCGGCCGCCCCCCGCATGGCAGCAGCTCCCCGGCCTCTTTGCCGTATGTAGGGCAAGCCCCGGGGTGCCCGCGGCAGCTTGTGCTCGGCCAGAGCCCCCGTGGCTCCCGCGCCCCGGCGAGCGCTTGGAGAGGCGCCTAATTCCTCCTTTCAGAGCCCAGATAAGATGGATTAAGGCCCCCTGAATGCTTGCCAAGAGAATTGCCATTAGGCCCCGCAGAGCTTAATCTCCACCAGACTAAAAGTAGACAGGCTGTGCCACAGCCCGTCCCGTCTGCCGGGGGATAAACACCCACTGCAGGATTTCAGGGAAACCTTTTGGAGGCTACGAAATGCATCCCGGAGTCTCCATGCTGTCCGGAGCACCCAAGGTTGGGTGTCAAGCCCCAGGCTCCCTCCGGCACCCAGGGGTGACGTAGCCGAGTGTGATACAAAGGACCACGATGAGCACTCGACTCTCAGATACATCTGTGCCTTGACTCTGGTTACCATGAGCTCATCTCCGAGGCTCCTCCATCCTGGCAGCTTTATCTCCTGCAGATTAGCTCTCCGAGCTGGCCTTGCCCGAGTGCTGCTCGGCTGACTCACTGTTGTTATTTCCTGCCCCTATCTTTGATTTCCTTTGCTGTCCTCACACTACTCCCTCCCCAAGGTCCAGCTCCTCTCCAGGTATCCCTGACCCCACTGCTGCCTGGATCCTTCCCCAGGCTCCAGGCTGATGTCAGATGATGGTGATGTCTCTTCCCATGGAGCCAGAGCAGCAGGAGGGTTGGAGCTCCCTCCCCGCACTAATGGTGATGGGCAATCCTACATTCAACCCAGGCACTGCCCAGCACCCTGCCTGTGGACACCTCCGTGACTGTGTGTGGGGCTGGGGTTGGTGCTGTGCCCAGTGTCACCACCACAGAACCTGGCTGGTGACACCCTTTCCTGGGAAGAGGTGGTGAGACTGGGCTGGGGTTTTGGATCTCTTTGAAAAGCTGGGCCAGGCAGGCCTGTGTTTCCCTGTAGGCAAATCCAGGTGGTGAGCAGCAGGGTGTGTGCCAGGTACCAGCCACCACAGGGAAACTGGCCCTGCTGGTTTCACACCACAGCCTCCACTGCTTGGGAGCTGGGAGAGAGGAAACGGTCCCGGTCACCCCCGTCCCGCTGGAGGCCTCTGGTTGTTCAGCTGCCCACGAAGGGGATCTTTGAGTTCATTTTTCTGCCAGACCCTGGGAAGAGGCAGGGCACTGGCAGCATCCCAGGGTAGACCGGGAGGGATGCTTGTGGTTCAGGGTCTGATGCTCATTGTACCTCTGTCCCGGAAGACACCAGCATCCCTGATGCCATTTTCTCCAGGCTTTCTGCTCGGGAGGGGTCTCCCTGGCATCCCTCTCCCAGCAGTGCTGGGTGGGCAACTCAGCTACTAACCTCCAGCCCCCAGCCCTGAGCCCTTGTGACATGAGCCCTGCATCCCAGGAGGGACACTCCTCACTCCAGCTCCATTCCCACAGGCAGTGACCCCTCCAGCTTCACTGCTGTCCCCCACAGCCCCCTCAGAGCCATCCTCGCCCCTTCTCCACGTGTCCCCTGCCCTTTTGTCCCACCAAGCCAGTGGCTGCCTCTGGCTGGGAGGATGATGGCTGGGAGCTGCTCTCCCCTCCCCACCAACACAACACAACCCAGACTCGTTTGGCAGCAACACGTTGGCCCAGCCAGGCAAACATGGCACGAAGCCTCCCGTCGTGCAGTGATGGCCACGTGGCCCCAGCACCAACAGCCTGTGACTGGGGTTGGCAGCAGGAGCCAGGGCTCCCGTGGTGGCTCCTCTGGTGCAGGAGGGGTGGCCGCTTTCTGCTGGGGATGGGGCCAACTGCTGAGATGGATGCAGGAGAGCTGAGCTCTCCCAGGTCTCCCAGCTCAGCCCAGCATGCGAGGGACCTGCTTCCAAACGGCCCCCATTCCCCACCAGTGTGGCAGGAGCCCTGTGCTGCGCCCAGCCGGGGTCCCCTGGTGTCTCTGGGGACACAGGGGCATCAGCTATCCCCGTGGGGTGCGTTGCTGCTGCCCCTGCACCCCCTGAGGACACGACAGGCATGTAAGAAGGGGCTGAGGCCGAAGTGAAGCCATGAGGTCCACGCTGCTCCGGGCACTGGGACTGTCCCAGCTCGCGGGATGAACCGAGGCGCCCAGTGCCACTGGGAGCAGGAGCCAAGGGCACCAGCTGCCCGGAGAGGCGACCCAGGGACTGGCTTGGGCAGAGCCACCAGCCCGAGCCAGGCTGGAGCCGGAGCAGCGGGGCCCGGGTGTGGTGTCTGGGGCCGGGAGGAGGCAGCGCCGATGGGCAGATGTAGGGGAGAGTTTAGCCCTGCTGGGCGAGCTGAGCCTTCCCCGCACTCCCTTGCTGTAACGTTTGCAGGAGCAGCGTGTTCTAGCAGTGCCCTGAACACGAGGAAGGAATAAACTCGCCTTTATCTGCCTGTGGGGCCTTGGGACCGTCTAAATTAGGAAAGGGGAAAAAAAAAAAACCAAACCAACACAACAACCACAAGGGGTTTGTTTATTAGCTGAGCTGAAAGCAGGGCAGAAGCTGGGAGGAGGAATTTCAGCCCAGAAAAGGGCAAGTGGGAGCTGGGACAGCTCGCCTGGCCTCAGTGCTACCCTGAACCCACTGGACAACCCCTCTCCCCTCCAGAACGAGCCTCTGTGTGGGGACCTGTGCCACCACAGTGTGTGACAGTGGCTCCAGCATCACCCTCCTTCCCAGAGCAACAAAAGCTGCTTGACTGGGCTGGAGGGCTCTGTTGTGGAAAGGATGGGGTTGTCTGTAAGCCAACAACCTGCCTGCACCCCTGCCCTGCCTTCTGGGGCAACCTGCCTGGAGCTGTGGCTCAGCTCCTGGGCCCCTCAAAGCCTCTCACAGTCCTACTCCCCCAGCAAGGGCTTACATGCCACTGCTTCGAGTCATGTTTGTAACACAATCCTGGCTGTAAGTCATTGATCTGGCTCTAACTTGGCTCAGTACTGTCCCTCACATGGGTACAAGCAGGTCCTCAAACCTCTGAGCCTCGGCCCAGCACCTGACATCTCCTGGGCTTGGCCTCAACTCCCTGAAAAGGAGATACTCTGAGGCATTTTCACAGAACCACAGAGTCACAGAGTTGCTGAGGCTGGAAAAGGCCTCTGAGGTCAAGTCCAGCCTGTGACCTATCAGCAGCACACTGGCCAGACCATGGCATCCCAGTTTCCTTTAGCACCTCCAGGGATGGTGACTCTCCTCAGCAGCCCATTCCAGTGTCTGGTCCCCCTCTCCATGAGGAATTGCTTCCTAATGTCCAACCCAATCCTGCCCTGGTGCAGCTTCAGGCCACGGCCTCTCCTCCTGTCACTGGCTGCCTGGGAGAAGAGCCCAACCCTCACCTGCCTACAACCTCCATTGAGGGAGCTACAGAGAGTGCTGAGGTCCCCCCAAGTCTCCTCCAGGCTGAACAGCCCCTTCCTTGCAGAAGACCCTGGTGTTTCAGAAACAGAGGTTCTCATCTACAGATGATTATGAAAAGAAGCTTTCATCCAGATTTACCAGTCCCCTAGCAGGTTATCACCCCCCTTCACACCCCTTCTGTCCCAAAACTAGGATGTTTTATGGTACCAACTACCACCACCTATCACCAGCCCCCCCCCACCTGTCCCCAACCCATCACCATCCATTGCCACCATCACCAACCCCTCACTAACCCATCAACACCAACACTTCACCACCCATCATCAGTCCATGGACAACCATCAACAACCATCACTAACCCATCACAACCCACCAACCCATCACCACCAGCCATCACCAGCCATTGTCAACCAACGCCACCCACCCTTACTGGGCACCAAACTCACCTCCCCACCAAGCTGGCAAGCTGTGGTCAGACCCTGCACGGTGCTGTGTGGGTGGCTATAGGGACAGGGGCTGTTGCTGTGGGTGGAGCACTGGTGGCCATGTGCTGGGTGGGGGGAGACCAACCAAACCCCTCAGGCATTTTCAGCTCCCAGATCACAGCTTGTGGTATGAAGATCATCAATTATTAACATGTGGCTGGGAAGCTGAAGGGCTGCGTGCTGCCTCCTGCACAGACCTGCTGCTTGGCTCTGGGCTCTGCCTGCTCAGAGCAGGTCTCACATTTATATTTCACGACCAAGTCCCTCAGAAGCAGAATTTTACAGCAGAGAAGGAGAAATAGCTCACATTCTGCACAAGGAGCCCGTGCAGATGGTGCATGGCCCTAGGTGTCCTTCTCCATCCTCCCTGCTGTGCTGCTGCACCAAGGAACCCTGCCCAGGGGCTGGATTCTGCCTTCTGCTAAAATTTAGGACAGTCCCTCAGGGCTTGTCCTAAACATTGGAGGTAAGTGTGCCAGCAGGCAGTTTGGCACATGCCAGCTCTGTCAGGACAGGTGCTGGGAGCCCTGCACGTGGAAACCTGATCTCCATGAAGGTTGTCTGAGCCTGGAAAGCTTGTCTGGTCCTGAGCTCCAGCTGCTGGCCCGTCACAGCAAATTCAAATCATGCCTAATTAAATGTGGGGCTCTGCTGGGCACCCAGCCCAGACACGCTGCAGAGGAGCTGGGGGCACCCACACAGCACCCAGCAGTTGGGGCACACCTCCTGAAGGCCTGTCCTGAAGAAACACCTCTGTGGCTCAGTGGTTTGGGCACCTCACAGGTTCTGGGCTGACCCGGGACCTTTGCAGGGAGCACTGCGAGGTGGTTTGGGGGTGGTGATGCTCTGGGTACCCACACAGGGTTTGTTCCCTGTGCAACCTCAAGCTGGGCATCCCTCCCTTCAGCACCCAGAGATCCGCTGTCCCCCATGGGTGCTTGTCAGCTCGGGTTCCCATCTCCTCTCACATGCTTCGAGGAGTCTGTCTGTTTGTTTGTTCTGCCTGAACCCTTTAATTAACCTGAATTAAAACGTCATTCAAGCTGACAGTTGCTGGCTCTCTCCGTGCTCCCTTGAGGCAAAGATGTTTGTTACGGTTGCCGCCCGTGCAAAGAAATTACAGCAAAATTCCTGGGCTGCTCCAGTCCAAGGATGCTCCACCAGCAGGACCCACGGCCCTGGGATGGGGCCAGGATAACAGCCAGGGACCCATCCCCGTGCAGCTTGCTGGAAAAAAGGGCAGATGAAAAAGCTCCTTGAGTCTCTGGGAGCATGGGTGATGCTGGGGGGATTTAGTTCCCATCCAGCCAGGGGATGATGGGGTCAAACTCCCACCAGAGATGAAGCATGGGGAGCCACTGGTTCATGGGGTTTGGGTGGAATCTGCCCAAAAGGTCCTTCCCTGGAAGAGATGCAGCCCTGGGATGGGTTGTGAGAGCCACAGGCTGTCTCCATCCTTGCCTGGGGTTTCTAAATCTGGTTGCACAGTGCTGGAGCCACCCTGAGCTGATGCTGGGGTTGGTCCTGCTGGGATGGACAGGGACACCCTGTGGCTGCTGGGCTTGTGGGGCTGCAGCAAATTCTTCCCTCTCGCACTGTCTCCTGCCTGAGATGCAGATTTTCTTAGAGCTGAGTGGAAATGCACAGAAATCCTCCTTGTATGGAGACAACAAGCACGGCAGGGACAGGGACCATTGCTTTGAGCTTTTTGCTCATATTAGTGACCAAGTGGTGGAGGGTCCTGCACCACGCAAAGATGATGCAGCTCTGTCCTCCTCCAAGAAAGAGCCCCTGCAATGCTCCCCAGCCAAGAAACAGTGTCAGGGGGTGGCCTTGTGAGTCCCAGTGTCCCATGTCAGGGGTTTCCACCAGATGCAAAAGGAGTGAAAGGCAAAACACAACCCAAACCTGGCCCCTCTACCCGGGGCTGGTCCCAGTGCTGCTCGGCCAGGGCATCTCTGGCTGCAGCCATGCAGGTGGGTGAAGTGCTGCTGCTGGAGCTTTCCAGGGACAGAACTGCCAGGGAGACACCAGCTAGAGCCAGGCTTTAAAACTCATTTCTACCTTGAGGTTTTTCCACTGGCTTTGTCACAAGCTGTGATCTGTCAGTGAGCCTGGTGTGTCTGGATGCATTCAGTCGCGTTTGCGTGGGGAGAAAACACACTTTTCAATGCACTTCTGTAGCCCTTTCCCAACACCTCGGGTACCCAATGAAGTTTCCGTGCCTCATGTTCTCACTCCTTCAATAAATAATCAATTTATCTGCCATATGCACTGCTCATGGAGAGAGAAACTGCTTCTCGTTAAAGGTGTGAAAGCAAGTCATGTGTAAAATTAGCTTAGCCCTTTGTTAAGTCAGATGGGAATTGCTTTCAAAGCAACACAACCTGCCCAGATTCCCAAGAGCCTGGCCATTTTCCACACCAGTTACTGCTTTGCAGAAAAGGAAAATACTTTCCAAAGACATGGGAGGAAGGTGGTGGGGACTCGCTGATGGCTGGGTCACCGTGGGGAGGATGGTCACCAGCAGCAGATCCTGAGCTGTGTCCCTGAGCTCTTAAATACCCAGCCAGCTTGGGAAGAAATGTCCCAGTGACTGGGGGAAATGAGGGTGGCTGTCCCCAGAGGGTGCCCGTGGGTGTCACTTGGAGGGTGGTCTGGGGCTCCGGGAAACCCCTGGCCAGCCCCAGCCCTGGGCTGCTGGTCTCACACACTGCTGCTTGTGTTTCTTTTCGCTTTGAAGAAAAATGAACTTCTGGGGTGGGATTTGCCACCACTCCAGGGATTTGGACATTAATTTCTAATGGGGATTAAGAATTCAAATCCCTTAAGCAGCTTTTGCAGCCCCATCCTCTGCTCCCCTCACTGCAGAGACCCCCGGGCAGCCCCACTCCAGCGTGGACAGTGTCTGAGAACCCCCCTGTGCCAGCAGCACCCTGGCCATGGTGGCATCATCATCACACAGCCCAGGACCCGCTTACCCTGAGGGTGATGGAGACACCAACAGCAGCCTGGCCACAGGGTCTCTCTGCCAGGTTCCATTCCCACTCCAAGCACAAAGCATTTGCTGGGGCTGTGTCCAGAGCAGAGGGAAGGGCTTTTACCATCCAAAACCAACATGGGCTCTGACACCCCCTTAGACATCTCGGGTTCAGCTGTGTCTCTGGAGCCACCCTGCAGGGCTCAGTCTGTGTCCCACTCCAGTGTAGGACACCCTTCAGAAACTGAGGTTTATTCCCTTTCCCATCAGCATCAGATACTCCTTCCAGGGCTGTGGATTGAGTGCAGTTCACCTGCTGCAAGAAGCTCCTATAAATAGCTGAGACCATTTCCTTCCTTAATTACCAGGGTAGGCTATTTCCCATTATCTTTTGGGTTCTGATTGTTGTTTTCCTTTCGACTTCATCCTGGCTACACATCTGTCGTGGTTTACTATGAGCAGAGCTTGCTGGAAGGAAAGGGATGGCTTCAAGAGCCCGACTTCAAGAGCAATAAACCAAATAATGTTGGGTTCCTATTTGGAATGGAGGAAAAGACTTTGGGTGTGCTATTTCCACCCAAAAGCTGCTGGCAGCATGCAGGGTGCTTTGCAGCTTTGCAGCTACCTTGAATGCTGTGGGAGGCAGCAGAAATCTGGCAGGAGGCATCTCTGGTAGGACCCTCAACCCCAGAGCTTGGCCTCAGCAAGGGGCCAGGGATGAGTGTGGACCCCAGGCAAGAGGAGCTGGGTCCCTGGGACATCCCTCAGCCCTGGGGTCTGCACCATGGATGCCTGTGAACCCCCTCCAGGATTCTCCCCCCACGGGGTCCTGTCCACAGATGGAAGATTTGGGGGAGAAAGGTGTGAATTTGGGGGGATCCACCTTGGCTGTGCCCTGGTAAGGTGGCAGGCTGAGTGCTTGGGGGTTGCAGTGTCCCTCTGTCCCCTGCTGTGACAATGTTCCTTGTGCCATCAGCATCACCTCTTCAGCTCCCTTGCCAAGGGCAGGGAGAAGGAGGGTGGCCCCAGCTCGTGCAAACCCAGTCTGCCCTCACCCTGCCAGGGTGCCTGGGACACCAGGGTCTCCTGTCCCCAAGGGCTTTGGGACGTGGGGAGAGGCAGGAGCTGCCCCGAGCTCGTTGCTGGCTGCACTGTGGCCTCTCCACTGAGTCACAGCAGGAGGAGGATGAGCAAGTGCCCAGGAACCTCGTTAGCAGCCCAATCCCATTAGTAACCATCTCCATGGTGATGGGGCTCAGAAAGCCATATTGCAGAGCAGCTCCTGCACCGAGCAGCCCCCGCAGCCAGGCTCTGACACGCTGGGGCCATGAGGCTGAAGGCTGCACTCCTCAGGGTGCAGTGTGGTTGCTCCCCTAGGCCTGGCAGAGCTCCTGGTTGTGCTGTGGGCACTCAAAGGCAGGCATGTCTTCATGCCACAGCCCTTCTGCTTCTCTGGCATCACTAAACCCACTCTCAGGGTAGTGGCTGCTTTGCTCTCCCCTCCTCCTCGCATTCCCAGCCTCAGCAGAGCTCCCCCTTTAGCTCAGAGATTGGTGCTTGGTCCCTAAAAAATCCTGAGAGACCCCAGCAGCTTGGTCCTGCTCACACAGATCCTTACATGGTCCTGGGCCAGCAGCTCCCATTGCTCCCAGCTGCTCCCACAGACCCCAGCTCCCATTGTTCCCTACTCCCACTGCCTTAAATCACCCACAGCTACCCAGAAGGCAAAGCCTGGCTTGGGGAGCAGGAATAAAACAGGAGGATACAGTGTCCAGCTGCTTTTTGCTCTCCCTGCATCCCCATCCTGGGGGGCATCCTGTACAGGCTCCACTGCCCCTCACCCCTGGCAGCTCCATACGATTTTCTAACTGCAGCAGCAACAAAACAACCTGACAGGGCTTTAGCAGGATGCAGGGTGGCCAGTGACCCAGCAGGGTGACAATGGGCTGATGCAGAGCAGAGCCCAGAAAGAGGAGACTGAGCACGTACCCGCTGGGGCAGGGGGGTTATCTGTGCCAGTGGCCACAGAGTGCCAGGCTCCCTGTGAGCAGAGATCAATATCTGCAAGCACCTCAGACCAGGCAAAGCCCTCCTCTGCCCACGGAGAAGAAAAGGCAGAGGCTTCCTTGATTTTCCTCTGAAAAAAAATGGGAAAAGGCTGCATTTCCCAAAGGGACTTGTCCAGCATTTAGGGCCCGAGAGAGCACAGTTAAAGCCAAACACGGGCACCAGTGCTGTGGAGAACAGCTATTGCTCACTGGCCAACAGGACAAGGGGGAGATCCTGCCCCTCTGCTCCCAGGGCCCTGGGGAGACCCCCCTGCAGGGCTGGGTCCAGCTCTGGATCCTCAGCACAGCAGAGCCAGGAGCTGTTGGAGCAGGGCCAGAGGAGCCCAGCAATGCTGGGAGGGCTGGAACCCTCTGCTGAGAGGTCAGGCTAGAAGAGCTGGGAGGTGTTCAACCTGGAGAGGAGAAGGCCCTGGAGAGACCTTCTGGGGGCCTTTCAGGGCTTCAAGGGGCCTGTCAGAAAGATGGGGACAGAGTTCTGAGCAGGGGCTGCTGGGGTGATGGTTTGAAACTAATAGAGGGAGATTTAGACTGAAGAGAGAAGGAGAAATTGTTGGTGCTGAGGGTGGCAGAGCCTGGCCCAGGCTGCCCAGAGAGGTGGTGGCTGCCCCAGCCCTGGCACCATCCCAGGGGAGGTTGTTTGGGGCTCTGAGCACCCTGCTCCAGTTGCAGATGTCCCTGCTCCCTGCAGGGAGGGGGTTTGGGCCAGATGAGCTTTAAAGGTTAAAGGTCCTTTCCATCCCAAACTGTTCTATGATCCTGTGATACTTCACATCAACCATGTGTGCAAATTCACTGTGAGGCTGGGACCAGCTGCAAGGCGCTTGGAGCTGACCCAGAGCTGTGTGCCAGAGGAGCTGATCAACAGAGACACTGGAGGCAGCAGCAGTGCTGGGGATGGAAATCCCTCGGGAGCTGAAGCCTGGGCTCACCAAGGAATCAGCAGCCAAAAAAGGCCAGGCACATTGGATTCTTTTCTCTGCAAAATGTTCCAGATGTTCGTGGCTCTGCTTCGTGCTGGGCTGTGCCAGCCAAGCCTCCCCCAAGTGCAGGCAATGCATGGAAAGAAGAAACACAAGCTAGATCTGTGCTCTGTGGTGTGCACAAGCTCCTACCCCTGTTTCTGAGCAAGAAAAGCAGCAAATCTGGGGAGTTTTGTCAGTGTTGCCCAGAGAAATTCTCATCTTGGTAAGAGACAGTGAAAATCTGCAGCAGAACTGTGCACATCCAGGGTGGTAGCAACGGGCTGTGCTCAAAGAAGCATCCTTGAGCTTCCTGATACCCTCCAGGGAGCACCCCAGCCCCCAGCCCACCTCCCAGGGCATTGTTCACTCTCCTTCCCACTGCTGTTTGATGGTGAACCACTCCTGCTTTGTTAGGTGACACTTCCATGAGTCCTGGACCAAGGACTGGAGTTTCTGCAGCATTTCCCCACTGCTGTGGAGGATTCACATCAGAAAACACAGGCTGGGGCCAGTTCTTCTGGTCCAGGGAGAGAAACTTTCTTCTGGGGTGTCAGGAAGAGGGGGTCACCAGGGACCCCTCTTTCAACCTAGGATATGATGAGCTGCTCACATCAGGACACCAGGGAAGCACCAGAGGTGGAAAATGCACCCAGACCTTGGCAATGTGTTCAGGGAAAGTGCAAGGTGGAGGTTAAAATGAAGTTTGATGTCCCAAGAAACAGCCTCATCTGCCCGTGCACAAGCCTGGGGCTGGGGGCTGCAAGGGGCTGGCCACGTCCCCCCCTGAGCACACTGAGCAGCCCAGGGCTGGCCACATCCCCCCCTGAGCACACTGAGCAGCCCAGGGCTGGCCACATCCCTCCCTGAGCACACTGAGCAGCCCAGGGCTGGCCACGTCCCCCCCTGAGCACACTGAGCAGCCCAGGGCTGGCCACATGCCCCCCTGAGCACACTGAGCAGCCCAGGACTGGCCACGTCCCCCCCTGAGCAGCCCAGGGCTGGCCACATCCCTCCCTGAGCACACTGGGCAGCACAGGACTAGCCACG
>JAOEGS010006229.1:0-23679 GCA_025447755.1 Corythornis vintsioides | reverse complement strand
TCTTTCCCTGATCACAGGAGAAATGCATTCACAGAGTGACCATGAGATGCTCACCCACTCAGCTCAACTCAGATGAGACAGATGAGCTTCATAATGCAAATATCAAATGGGATCAGAGACAGGGGTCAGAAACTGAAGTTACAGGTCTCAGGTTGCATAGGAGGGTTTGGAGGTGCTGGGGTCTCCCCTTGGCTGGGTAAGTTCCCTCCTGAGAGCAGGATCTTGTTGTCAATGTGTATGTTTGGTCTTCATTGGACTTGGATCACGAAGTGAGAGTAGGAAAACATAAGCAGATGAGTTTGTGAACCTTCTCCTCACCATGCTCACACTTCTGCTCAACTCTGCCAGGGATCCCAGCACCCCTGGGCTGCAAACTCTCTGGATTTCTGGTTTCAAGTGTATTTTCTGAAGTTGTTTCTGGTTGCTGACATCTCCATCACTGGGACATCAACTCAAGATGAGTTGCTAACAAGAAGTAATGATGTAATTTTATCATAAAGAATCTAATGATTCTGCTGAAATCTTTTCAGACTTAATGGTCACAGGTGTCTCTAAGTTCACTGTGAACTGTGCTGACCTCCCTGCACCAGCAGCAAAAGGAAATTTCTATCTTCCAGTCATACTTGTTTATTTAATCCAGCTGCTGTGGTTATGAATGAAGGGTGTGATCTGTTTTAAGTGTAACCAGCAGCCGTGGTGAGTTTTTTGGTTAGCTGTTGGTGGGACAGGCTGTGTTTCTGGGAGCAGGGTTTGGAAGTAGGACTGGCTGAAATGGTTTTGCACAAATAGCTCCCTTGCTGAGCTCTCCTGCTTTCTGGAGTTAAATGGGTTTTCAGAGCCTGGTGTGGAGAGGTATTGAGGGGGAAAAATCAGCACTCTGACCCAGCTCATCCTAATGTCACTGCAGCCACGTGGCCAGTATTTTATCAGCTGTGGAGATTTCTAGGAGAGCTGCTCAAGCTTAGGAGAAAATCAGCCCATGGGTGGGTATTGCCCAGTAACATTATAGACTGGTTTGGGTTGGAAGGGACCTTTAAAGGTCATTGAGTCCAAACCCCTGCAGGGAGCAGGGACATAAGCAGCCAGCTCAGGTTGCAGGGATGAGATGCCATCCAGAGGGACCTGGGCAAGCTTGACAAGTGGGCACATATGAACCTCATAAAGTTCAACAAGGCCAAGTGCCAGGTCCTGCACATGGGTCAGGGCAAGCCCAGTGTCAGCCCAGGCTGGGAGTGAAGGGGTTGAGAGCAGCCCTGTGGAGAAGGGATGACTGGGGTGGAGCACCCCAGGAGGGAGATGACCCTGAACATGGGCTCTGTGCCACCACTGCTCCCTGCTGCCCCTCACCATGTTGTAGCCTGACAGTGGGTGAGGTAAATTTTTCACTGTGGTTTTTATTTGCTTGTGCAAACTTAAAAAGCCTCCCCTGGGGGCTCGTGTGAGGGGTGTCCCCCCATTTGCAGACTAGCCCACGCTGGCTCCTGTAGCTGTCTTGGCACAAACAGGGGGAAAAGGCTGTGACAGGGTAAGTCCTGACCTTCAGCATAACCCAGACACTGTTCCCAGGAGGAGAAAAGCTGGTTTGTGTTAACGTCAGTGGTGCCATTGTGCAGGGAGCCCTGGTCCCTCCATGGGAGCAAAACCCCCCCATTAATCACCCGGTAGCTCCACAAGCTGGAGAGAGGCCAGAGGGTGAGAGGAAAGGGGCTGCCTGGGCTCTTATGGCAAAAAAAAGCTTTTTCTTTAACATCTTGACTGCTGGTAAAGTCGTAAATAGAGCTGTGGGGCTTAGCAGGAAACTTTTAACTGTTGGGATCTCCTTCTCTGCAGCCTCTGCTCGGCTTGTCCCCCACAGAGCTGGCCATTATTGGAGACTCCCTGGCAGGGAGTTGATACTGGGCTGTTACTTTAAATAGGGGTTATTTAAAATGCTTCTTGTGTGCTTACTCAACACCCAAACACAAGTCCCCTGAGGACAGCCTCACCTCACAGCCCAGGGGCAGAGAGCTGGCAGCTTAGCTCCTCTCTCGGGTGGCTGTTTCTCCATGTGCAGAAGAGAAAAGCCCCCTGCCAGGGGCTGTGTTTGGGAAGGTGCCCTCTCAGCTGCTTGCCCTCAGCTTTCCTAGCCAGTAGTGGAGTCCTGCACAAGCAAGAGCAGCCCTTGCTGCACCCACAGCAGAGCTAGGGTATAAGGGAATGAGCTAGGGATGGTGGTGTTACCATCCCATGCCTTAAAAGTTGTCCATCCCACATCCAAAACCTGTCCATCCCGTGTCCTAAAAGTTATCCATCCTGCGTCCTGAACCTTGTCCATCCTACGTCCTGAACCTTGTCCATCCTACATCCAAAACCTTGTCCATCCCATGCCCTAAAAGTTGTCCATCCCACGTCCTAAAACTTGTCCATGCCATGCCCTAAAGTTTGTCCATCTCGTGCCCTAAATTTTATCCATCCTGTGCCCTAACTTGTCTGTCCTGTGTCCTCAGACTTGTCCCCTTGCCCACCTCCTCCATGCATCCTCCTTTGTTTTTTCCAGGAAAGGAAACATATTTTTTCTCTTTGCTTTTAGTTTCTGTGCAGCCAGAGCATCACAGGGGCTGACAGCAGGGGTGGGGAGGGTCCCCAGCATCTCCACCATACCCGAGGAGCTGAGGGTCCAGCCTTTCTCATGCCAGCACTGTGCCTGGCAGGACTGCCCATCACTCCTCCCTCCCGGGAGCCACCCACCTCCCCTGTGGAGCACCCAGAGGCGTTGCATCCGCTGGGGCCACAGGGTGGGGACCCTGCGGTGGGGTGTGCTCAGCCCGATACCCCAGCACTCCCTTATCCCCTCTCTGCAGTTGTTGTTGCTTCCAGGAAGCACTGAAGGTTTGAAACGAAACTTTCCTTGGCTCGAATCACCTCTAGCTGACCCTGATGCAAATCCTGAGGAGCCCCAAGTTGAGAAGGTGAAGGAACTGCCAAGTGGAGACCGTGCCGCTGGCAGCGACCATTCGGAGCGCGTCGTGCACGCAAAGCCCCGCTCCGTGGGGGCTGAGGGCTTGTGGCTGGAGATGGTGCTGAGCTGCCAGAGCCTGCCGGGGGCTGTGCCCACCACAGGGGAGGCCAAGCGAGCTCCTGGCAGCCCTTGAGGGGACGATCATAGCCGGGTCCCCGAGCTTGTCACAGCATCTGCCCGCCACAGATAACTGTGGCGGCATCTCCCGGCGCCGAGCTGCACTCTGCTTGTCCTTCAGGCGTGAGATGCCCTCTCCCTCTCCCCCTTCCAGGGATGATGTCTCCTCTTTCCTCCCAGCTCTTCCACGGATGCCGTTCCTCTCCAACGCAGGTGGCAGCGGAGCGAGGGGCTTGGCGAGGGGCAACGGGGGGGGGGTGGGGGGGTGGCGGCGACGAATCCTCCTGGTGCCCGTCCCCTGAGCGCCTCCTCCCCGGCTCTTTGCAGAGTTGGCTGTTTCTCTGGCCGAGAAGATGCAGGCTCAGGAAATCCTGCGGAGCCTGCGGCTCCCCGAGTTCGATGACCTCAGCCAGTTCTTCCGCAACCTGCCGGCCACGGCGCTGGTGGGCATCGGTGCCTTCGCCGCCGTCGTCGCCTACTGGTTTGCCAGCCGGCCCAGGGCCGTGAAGCCGCCCTGTGACCTGAGGATGCAGTCGGAGGAGGTCGAGGTGAGGCCAAGGGAATCTCACAGGGAGAGGCTGGGAGTCACCAGAGGGTTGCGTGGCTGGAAGTCATTGATTTGGTTAGGTCCGAGTCTGACCGTTGTCCCGGCACTGCCAGGGCATCACTGACCCATGTCCTGCGGCACCTCACGTCCATGGGGGGTTTGGAAGCCCCTCCAGGGGTCATGGGAAGTCCAGCCCTGCCCTGGGCAGCTTGGGACAGCCCTGGACAGCCCTGAAGGGGGAGAAATTGCTCCTCAGCTCCAGCCTCAACCTCCCCTGGGGCAACTTGAAGCTGGTTCCTCCTGTCCTGTAGTATTTTTCTTGGGAGCAGAGCCCGACCCCCGCTGGCTCCAACCTCCTGTCAGAACCAGAAGGTCTCCCCTGAGCCTCCTTCTCTCCCACAGGTCCCTCAGCTGCTCCTCCCCACACTCCTGCTCCAGCCCCTTCCCCAGCTCCACTGCCCTTCTCTGGCCACGCTCCAGCCCCTCAATGTCCTGCTGGGAGTGAGGGGCCCAGAACTGAGCCCAGGATTCAAGGTGCAGCCCCCCCAGTGCTCAGTCTAGACTGACCCAAGCCAGGATGCTGTTGTTTGTGCTGAAGGCTCCACAACCTCATCCTGAAATCAGTCACATACTGCGTTGTGCCAGGGGTCACTTCACACCTTCATTCACTTTTTTTTGTCAACTGGAAAACCAGAATACAGCCTGTCAATTTATCCTCTTAAATTCCCACTAACATTTTGGCCTCAGCTTTTCTTAATCATCCATGACTAAAAATGACAAGAGCTGCCATTGCAGGGGAGAAACCACAGAAAAGCACCAGCTGATACCATCTAATCAGCTGCCACTTCTTGTGTGTGCCCGTTACTGAGTTTGCTGCTGCAACCTTGCTAATAAGAAGACAAAAAGCAGCCCCAAATTCGTGCTCAGAAGTTGAGGAGTTATTAATTTTCATGCTTGCAGAAGGTTTTAAAGTTTAATGAAGCTGCTCTGTTTTAAAGAGGAGAAATAGTTCTGAAAATTGTTTCCACTTAAATGAAGAATCTGGAAGTGTGATGAGAATTTGTAAAACCCTTTGTGATGTCCCCTCTAAAAGGTTATTGTCTTTTATTTCCAACAGCTTTTGCAAAGGGTGGGAGGAATTTGCATTTTCCAGGACAGCTTTTCCCTCTGGTTTTGGCTTCAGTAGGACTTACTTCTGGCTCACAGCACAGTCCTGGTTTTCTCACTCTCACCCCACCTGCCTCCCCTTGCCCACTGTTAAAATACCCCTACTGAAACCAGGAGCTGGGGTCTGGAGTTTGGTCTCTGCTTCAGTCGCTCTTTGTGTTGGCCTAATGCCCTTGAGAAGGTGCCCATGGTGCCAGTCCTGGGGACTGGTGGTAATGGATTTTTAAAGGGTAGGTTTAGATGAGCTATTGGGAAAAAATTTTACTCTGAGGATGGTGAGACAGTGTCCTAGGCTGCCCAGAGAGGTGATCACTGCTCCATCCCTGCCACCATCCCAGGGGAGGTTGGGGGGGCTCTGAGCACCCTGCTCTAGTTGCAGATGGCCCTGCTTCCTGCAGGGGGGTTGGACTGGGTGAGCTTGGAAGGTTCTTTCCCACCCAAACCAGCCTGGTTCTCTGATTCTCCGTGGCAGGGTCTGGCCGGGGCACGCCGGTCGGTGATCGGGGACAGCCCACAGCTGCTGACTCACTACTATGATGATGCCAGGACCATGTATGAGGTCTTCAGGAGGGGATTCAGCATCTCAGGTGAGACCCTGGGAGCAGAGGTGGGGAGTGGTGGAGGACCAGGTGATGAGCAGTGTGGGAAGCTCAAAAACTCAGAGCAGCTCAGAGTGTAGAGGCTGAAAGAGGGTGGGAGACCCACATGATAGAGAGGTCCATAAGAGTGTGAGAGAACCATAAGAGTGTTTGAACCCAAAGAGTGGAGGCCAAAAGAGTGCAAAGGGAAGGGAGACCAGAGATGGAGACCCAAACAGAGTGGGAGGTGCAAGGAGTGGTGGCCAAAGAAGGAGGAGGCCCAGCAGGGTGGATGCTGCAACCTGCACTGCCCGTGGTGCTATTGGTGATGCTTTTGGAGCATGGGGGTTATAATTGAGGTTGTTGTTTGCCACGTGCATTCTTTTGTCCTTCATGTCACTGAATTTTGCTGTGTGGTCTTGTGATACTGTGAGATCCTTCTGCTGCCCCTGGCAGACAGCTTAGTGTCCTGAATTTTGCAGCATCAGCAAAGCTTGTCATACATTATTCATTTCCAGAACAGTTATGAATACGTTAAGCAGGGCTGATTCCATAGAGCTGCTGAACCCAACAGAGCTCTTCCCCTGCTGAAAACACTGATAGTTACTTCTGCTTGTTGCTGCCTTTTCATCAGTGGCTCACTCAGCAGGGCAGGGGACTCTGCCAAAAGCTCTTGGGAAAGCTGAGTGTGGTGCATCAGTCCATCACCCTCACCCCAGCACCATTGGTGCCATCAAAGAGCTCTCACACACTTGTGAGGCAGCATTTTCCTCTCCAAAAGGCCACGATGCCTCTCCCCAGCTCTGTCATGACTAATTGTGTGTCCACTGCTTATGACATCCCACCTGGCTGAACACAACAGCTTCATGGTCAGGTTATTCCTTTGGGTACCACCCAAAGCCTTGGTGCAATTGCAAATGTTCCACCCCGCAGGATGAGTAACTGGGTGTTTGGATCTTGTGCAGGTAAGGACAGAGAGGAAAATTAATTAAGCTTCTCAAATATTCCTCCTGTCATGCAGTGCTGAGTATCGTCCTACCCTCCTCCAGGGTTGGCTGTGCTAAAAACAGCAGTTTTCACTTGGAGGAGATTGAATCAAAAGGCAGAAGAAGCAGTGGGATCAGGCACCAGATCTCTCACTGCCTTCAGGGAGATGTCTTTTAATGAGGCTGTTTGGGGCCAAACTGCTGCTGTCCCCTCTGGGGAGGTCCCAGCAGCTGGTTTCCCATGAGCTGCACTGGTGTGTTGAACTGGGTGGGGTTGGGAGAGCAGGAGCCACCCCCAGCAACAACAGGTTTACCCTTGGAGGGCTCTGCCACATCCCTGGGCAGCATGGGACTGGGCAGCACGTTGTGTCCTGGCTCTGCCCCATAACCCATCATCTCTGCTTCTCTCTTCCAGAAAATGGCCCCTGCCTGGGGTTCAGGAAGCCCAAGCAGCCCTACCAGTGGCTGTCCTACAAGGAGGTGAGCTGGACATCATACCCCCAGTAACACCCCCAACAGAATCCCCTCACCCTGCCTGGCAGAAAAAGGGGTGTCGAGGTGCCTTCTCTCACACACACAGACTGGGAAGATGCCAACACACCCTGCAAGGGCTCTGTGTTCCCCCAGCTGGGGCCACCCTGGTGTTCTGTAGGTGTGTTGGCTTTGGGGACCAGCTGGATGCCCTTATCCCTCTTGTGACAGTGGCACTGACACCCTCCGAGCCATGGGGCATTGCCAGCCAGAGGTCAAGTGCTCATCAGCTGCTGCTCAGCTACTGCTGGCTCATAATCCCATAAAACTTTGGCCTTTAGATAGCAAATAACATCATCTGAGAGCCTCCCTGCACAAGCCAAGTCTCGCTTAGCTTGGCATTGCTTATATTCCTATTTTTGATGGGTTTGCTTGGTTGGTTTTTTTCCCCCTCTCCAAACTCCAGGTGGCTGAAAGGGCAGAAGCTCTGGGTTCAGGCCTTCTTCAGCAGGGCTGCAAGCCATCCACAAAGCAGTTCATTGGGGTCTTTGCTCAAAACCGTCCTGAGGTAAGATTTTTAAGTTCATTTTGATGCTGCATTAATAATATTCCAGCCTTGTGAGCTTGCTTTGGACTTGAAGCTCGTTCTCAAGCATGTTACATCTGCTGCCCTGACCCTCTTCTCACCATCATGCTTTGATGTCCTCCTGCAGTGGATCATTTCTGAGCTGGCTTGTTACACCTACTCCATGGTGGTGGTTCCCCTCTACGACACCCTAGGACCTGGGGCCATTCGTTACATCATCAACACAGGTAAAAACAAAACTGGGGTAACCTCAGAACCAGTTTCACTGTTCAGAAGATGGGTGATTTTGCTCATTGAGTATCCCATGGAGAGGTTTCTGGGGAGCTGTGTGTCCCCAGGCTGGGTCAGGGCTGCATTTCCCACCCTCCTGATTGTGCACAGCCGTGGAGGGGGCTGCTCTGGCTGCGGGAATTACTCCTCAACCACCCCCTCCTGTGCTGATTTGTGTTTTGCCTTCAAGATATTTTTTTTTTCTTAGCCCGTGTGGTGAGGCATTTTTGTGTTTTTGAACTGAATCCCAGAATAATTGTAGCTTCAGCATTGATTTGGGTTAGCTAAAACTGCATGGGTGTTCAAAGAGGAATGAGAGGAATGGGTGTTATAAATTCTAGGGTTTCTGCTGGTGGGCTGAAGTCAGCATCAGAACGGGCAGGGTGTTAGCTACGAGCCAGCAGCCAGACTGGCAGTAAAGAAGATTTACAGTGAACAGCTCCTCTGGCTGCTTTTTCTTCCAGCTGACATTTCCACGGTCATTTGTGACAAGCCTGAAAAAGCCAGAATACTCCTCGACCATGTGGAGAGGAGAGAGACACCAGGTCTGAGCTCCATCATCCTGATGGACCCCTTTGAGAAGGAGCTGATGGAGAGAGGGAGACGCTGCGGCGTCCGCATCCAGACCATGCAGGAGGTGGAGGCAAGTTGGTTCTCCCTCTCTTTTTTTACCAGATTTTGAAGTTCCTGTAAAAAATATGCAGGGACTTGTGAACTGTGTGGCAGGTTCAGTGTCTGCAGAGCACAAAAGAGCAGCTTGTGGCTGGTAATATCAGTGTGTGGCTCTGTGAAGCTGCCTCTGAAGTGTTATTCCATGTTGAGAGGAGCCAACATTTCAATCCTAGCTGCTCAAAGAAGTTATCAGTTGCTAATTAAGCCTGGAGAATGGAGCTGCTGTTCAAGATGCTGTCCTCCTACATGCAAACCTACAGCTTTGCACTTCTCTCAAACAGCCTGGATCCAGCTCAAGCAGCCCAAGCACTGCTTGAAATCCAACGTTGGCACTGCAGTTAGTGCCAGAAACGTGGGGTAGAAAAGATGACCTAAGTGTTAGCCACAATTTTTTCTGCTCTAGCTCACGCTCTCCCTCGGTGGTTTGCAGACTGTTAGCAGGTAGGTCACACCACAGGAATTAAAGTGGAAATCATTTTTGTTCCTTGACTCTCTTTCAGGACTGTGGCCGCGAGAGTCGACACGTGCCTGTGGTGAGTGTTGGGATGGTGCTGCCCACACTGCCAGTTGCAGCTGGCTGGGGAACACTTCTCTCCACTGACAAGAGAGGGAAGGGGCAGCAGGAGTGTTTGTGTCTTTAGGGACAGTGCCCCATGGCCAGTTCCAAGGGTGATGGTTTGAAATGAGATGTAGACTTGCTATAATGAATCAGACAATCATTATGGTGGGAAAGGACCTCTGGGGTCAAGTCCAACCTTCATCCTGACATCTCTCTGACCACTAGACCACAGCCTCATAATGGTGAGGGTGGTGAGAGCCTGGTCCAGGCTGCCCAGAGGGGTGGTGGCTGCCCCATCCCCTGACACCACCCAGGATGGTTGGGGGGGCTCTGAGCACCCTGCTCTGGATGCAGACATCCCTGCTCCCTGCAGGAGGGTTGGACCAGATGACCTCTAAAGGTCCCTTCCAAGCCATTCTGTGATTCTATGACCCTCTCCACGTGGGAGGCAGTGGAGGAGCCCAGGGACTGTTGATACCATCCACCAAAGGTGTTCAGTATTTGCTTCATAACCTCTGCCTGGGACACTTAATTCTCCTCCCTGCTGCACGTGTTAATGGGACAGTAATTAAATGCCACTGTTAAGCCACATTAATTCCACTACCTTACCCAGGCAGCACAAGGGGAATATTTAACCCCTTCTGGTGGGCATTCTATAGCTCAGAAACACTCCTTTGCACTCTATTTCTGGGATATTTTTGGCCAATTGCCTTGATGTTTTTCTCTGGCTGCTCAGACTCGTGCAAACCTTTGAAAAGCAGCCTCTGATTTTCAGGCTGCTTTATTTCTTCACTCGTGACCCAAAATAGCTCCTGCTTGCCATGATGCTGGGAATACAGCAATGCTGCTGGAAATGGGAGCAACTGGCAGCTTCAGAAAGTTGTTCCCTGTTGTGGATGTCCAAACTTTTCCAGAATTTATCTGGGAATCTGTAAATTGTCTCAAGTTTTGCCCCACACCTTCAGGGTAGAGGTGGTGCCTTGGAAAATACTAAACATCAAAGCTGTCTTCTACTAAAGCACACCCTTAATGGAGCTGGAGGAATAGATACTCCATCAACTGAAGAAAACTGATTAAAAATAGTTTAATGATGGGCTTTTTATATTTGCCAAGGGGAATGAAAGCTTATAGTGCTCAGCTAAAATATAACTGGTTTGATTTTTAAATGTATATAATGATAACAGCCTACTGTTGACCTTTCTGCATTGGATTGATGTGATTTTCTCATTCCCTTTGTGTATTTCTAGCCTCCTCGACCAGAAGACCTATCAATTGTCTGCTTTACTAGTGGCACTACAGGTAAAAGAAAAAGCCTTTTAATCTCAAAATGCCAGATTATCAAATTAATTATTAAAACCACCTCAGTACCTGCCAACTTGCTGCTGTGCTGATGTGGCAATGATATTTCTATGCATTTTTAATATTTAAGCCCATAGGTGTGTGTATATATTTATGTAGATTGCAAGTTAAAAATAATGATGGATGTGTTTTTTCACTTGAATTCCCTGACACACACTTTTGGCAGCACGATTTTCCAGGTGCCTGGAAACCAGCCCATGTTTCTGCCTCCCATTTTGAACTGTAGCTGTGACCTGCTTGATTTTCTGAGGGGGGGAGGGGGGAAAGGAAAAAGAAAAGGAATTGTGGGTCCACAGCTTTCTGTCATCTGTATCCCAAGCACACTGATGTCCCCAGCACCACCAAGGTCCTCAGCACCTCTGTCTCCTCTGCACTGTGCCCAGGCTTCCCCAGCTCAGATTGGCACAGGGGCATCGTGTGCTGGGATGAGCTGGGGCATCCCACCCTGTGGAATGTGTGTGCCACTTGGCCTGCTTCTTGGAGAGGAGCAGCAGCATTTTCTGCCTGTTCTTAGCAGCTGCAGTGCTTTCTCCTCTCTGCAGACCCTACTTTTCATCCAGCTTGCAGGGATTTCCTCCTTTTGAGAGCTTGACCTCCACAACATCTCCCTAAAGCTATACAGGGAAGGATTACTCTCCAGGGACCACTGGAGCAGCTCTTCCAGGTCCACCTGTGCTCTCAGCATTGCCCAACACTCCATCCTACCCTAAAGCATCCTTGGTTTGGCCTCTGCTCATGCAGGCAAGCAAAAGATGCCTCTTGACACCAAGCTGCCCTCAAGAAGGGAGCTGCTTGTGCTGCTCAGCCTGCAGATGAGGCTGAGTGAGAGGAGCCATCTCCATCTTCCACCTCCTGGAGAAGACTTGTACTGCAGATCAGGTAGGCAGCTGCTTTATCAGCAAACTCAAAATGTACCAAAAGGCTTTGTTTGGGTTGGTTTTTTTTTTTTTACCTTCAGGCATCATTGTTAGTTTTGATCTCTGAGAGCCTTGTGGTGAGAGGCTGAGGGAACTGGGGTTGTCTAGTCTGGAGGAGATGAGACCTCACTGCTCTCAGGGTGTAGCCAGGCTGGGCTTGGGCTCTTCTCCTGAATTACTAATGATAAAACAAGAGGAAATGGCCTCAAGTTGCATCAGGGGAGGTTTAGATTGGGTATTAGGAAGAAATTCTTCCCTGGGAGAGTGGGGAGGCCCTGGCACAGGCTGCCCAGGGAGGTGGTGGAGTCACCAGCCCTGGAGGTGTTTAAAAAATGAGTAGGTGCAGCACTTGAGACTGTGGGCTGGTGGAGAGAGGTGTTGGGATGAAGGTTGGACTCGATGATCCCTCGAGTTCCTTTCCAACCACAGTGATTCTCTGATTCTACAGCAGGGCACAATGTTTTTACCTGGATTTTAATGTGCAGAGCAATTCTTTTTTTTTTTCAAGTCATCCTTGTTTTGATATTTTTCTTTCTAAAAAAAAAGAAATTCTGAATAGAAAAGGGTTTGGGGATTTTCTTTTTTGTTTTCAAGTTGCAGATGCAGTCGTGGGCCAGTTTCTGACTTTATGCTTTTCTTATGAACACACCTGAACTTATAGAAAGGGGACAACCAGGGAGCTCATTTGCTTTCTCCCATGCAAAGCAGAGGCTAAACCTTCTGCAAACTAGCCATCCTCTGCTGCTAGAGGGCTTTGCACATCACTTTGGCTTTTCCAGGGGGTTGCATCAATGCTCTGGTCTGTTTGCCATGCTGTGGGTTGAGATAAAAGGTTTGGCTTTTTGTAGAGCCCACAGCAGGGTGATTGTAATGACCAGATTTAGAATTTTTTCTTCCAACAGATATGTTCTCAAGGGTTTCTTCAGTTCTGAAGGGCTCTAGTTATTTTTGTGTGCTGTGGAAAATAGCTGTAGAGTTTGTAACCTGGAAATTGTAGAGTTGGAAACGTCTTTAGCTATTTATAAGGAACCCTCAGAAGGAGGCTTCAACGTGTGCTTTTCTTTGATAGGATCAGATGTCCAAATGTCTCCCCAGGGAGAAGGAAGATGCTGGGATTGCTGAGCTTGGATCACAAGACCAACTTGTATTGTACCAAGAAATACTCATTGCTCAGCAATGAGCCAGAGGGACATGGATGTCCCCAAACCATCAGGACACAGTTTTTCATGTTGGCTACTCCAGAGGAGCCTCAAGTCATTTCCTCAAGGATCCACCTGCAGCCAACTGGATAAAAATTGCTTCCCAGTGGATTCCCACAGGCTGCCAGGGCGTGACCCTGACTGCTGAGGGCTCTCGTGAGGGGGAAAGTGCTGACATGATGGATCACATCACCCACCCAATGCTGGAGCTGCTACTTGAAAGAACCATTCAGAGAGGTGGAAAAGGTTCTTCTGTTGCTCATGAGAACTGTCAAACTGCTCTGGCACTGAGATCAGGAGAAACTGCTACACTCAGACGTGGTTTAGTGATGCCCTGGCTGTGCTGGGTTAACGACCTGGCTCGATGAGCTTCAAGATTTCTTCCTACCAGAATGGTGCTGTGATTTTGTGAAGTGATGGGGATCACAGTGCACCCATTTCTGTAAGAGGACACTACAAGGTGTGTCTTTATGAGGAAATGGAAACTTGAGAGTGGTCATACAGATATAACATGGATCTTATTGATGTTTTTTAAAACCCCACATAGCATCAATGCCAAATTTCTTCTAAGTGGTGATCCTGGGAAAGAGCTGGTAGCAAGAGACACCTGCTTTGCTGAGTTAATTCATGAACAGAACTAAAGAAGGTCAACATTCACAGCCCACTGAGCAGCAGCTCCCCCAAGGCAGCATGGTTTTTACACTCGATTTCTCCCGAGGAAGGAGAAATGATTCTCAAGCTGGTTCTCCTGGTTCTAACACTGCTGCTCTGCGTTGACACCATTAACACCACAGCCTGTCTGGGCTCTGGGAAGGCAGCAGCCAGGCTGTTCGTGCTGCTTCCAGGCACATCGTGGGGATTGGAGCAGAGCTCAAAGTTGGCATTGGAGCAAATAAATGAGTCTGAGGTCTCCAAGCATCTGAGAAATCTGAAGGAAATCTGAAGAGCTGTGTCACGGAGCCAAACCTGCTGCTGGTGTTGCTGGAACGTGCAGTTTTGAATGTCCCAAGCACTCCTGAGCACGTCTTCTCAGGGGCTAGACACAAGCAAAACAAGATGAGCCATTTCTGGCTGGTTTTGTGTGTGCTCACAGCCGACGTTGGCTCATGGAGTTGTCTTGAGGTTGGGATTCACCTGTGCAGCCAGCCATGAAAACAGGAGCCTCGAAACAGAACCTGCCTGGCTGAGCTGGTGCCCACAGAGCCTGGGCTGTCCCAGCATGCTGGGACAGGAGCAGTTGTGCTTGCAGAGCTGCCAGCCCCAACTTCAGCCCTGAGCTCCACAGGAGGATGAAATGAGAGCAGAAGAACATCCTGTGCACCGTGTTTGTAGCACTTGGGACTGAATCACTCAAAGGCATTTGGAGCATCAGAGTTTCAGTAAAACCCTCTGTGTTCAAGCTGTCCTGCTTTAGTGCAATAAATGTGTGATAATTCCAGCTCTGGTTGGGCCTTTATTCCATTCTTTTTTGAGGCTGGGTGATGCTGGCAGGGCACAGTGCTCAGCACCACAGCTTCTGTGGCTGCTGGAGAGCTGCCCGAGCTGCAAACTGCTCCGAAACAAAGAGGATTAAGCACATTTTCCCAAACCCTATTCACAAAGCATGGTTGCCCCTTTCCTAACCTGAGGAAGCTGGAATGAAATCCTGGCTGCCAGCCAGTTGGTGATGATAAGAACATCGCAAAGCTCCTGGGGGGCATCCCAACCTGCCCACGCAGGTGACCTGCAGGTAAAGCTCCTCTGATCCTCTCCCCGTGTGGCAGAGCAGGAACTGCACTGCCCTGGCTTGAGTGAATTAAAACAATCTGCTTAAAGCCACTCTGGAGAGAGAGAGAGGCTGCTCTGGCATCATTATTCCAGCCAAGCTCTGCCTCCTTTTCAGAAATAAACCCTCTGAGGATGATGAGGAGGGACAGTGGTGTGAGAGGAGGACGTGCAGAGTCCTGGATGGAGCCTCTGGATCTGTGTTGCGTGCTCAAGAGGTTCCAACCCACGTTGGATTTTGGTGTGCCAGCAGATCCCAAAGCCAGAAATCCTATCCTGGTGCAAAGGGGGATTCTCAGCTTGGAAAAGAGGGTGGAGCAGGTCAAATGGTGCAGGTGCAGCACCCAGTACTGGGTGGGATATGACCCAGGGGTTCTGCCAGCTCCATCATGGGTTTGGTGCCATCTCCACGACCCCTCTGCCCTACTGCTGTCAATGTGAATGGCTTTTCTGAGTTGCAGTCTTATTTGGGTTTTCTTGTTGCCTATTTTTTACCATGTGTTACCTGTTTTCTGCACTGTAAGATTAAGAGCCTTTGAAATGGGGTTTGTTGGTATTTAGCAGCAGTCAAAACCCATACTAGAGAGATCCTGCCTGGGAGCAGCCAGCTGGGGCTGGTGGCATTGCTCATCAAGTGGCACCATCCAGGTGCCCTGCTAACATGCAGTTGGGCTATTTCTGGTGAAAACTGTTGTTCAGAGTCTCACCAGAAACATTAGTGTTGGCAGTAGCATTTTATTGAGTATTGCAATCAGTGCTTTTGGTGCAAATTACTGCACAGAAACGGCTGCGAAAACTGAGGTTGAAAATTCAGGGGGAGAATGCAGTATTTTAACCATTCCTTGGTTTTGTTAAGCTTTTGGAAATCACCTGCTGCCTCACTGTCTAAAAATCCCTCTTTGCTTCCTTTCAGGAAACCCCAAAGGTGCTATGCTGACTCATGGCAACGTGGTCGCCGATTTTTCGGGCTTTTTGAAAGTGACAGAGGTGAATACCCAGAGCTGGGAAATTCTGCTGTGTGCAGGGGTGGTGGGGGGGGATGAAGCTGTGTCCCTGAACGGGCTGGAAATGTGCTCTTGCAGAGAAAAAAAGTGAAATATCTTTTACTGCAAGGGCTAAATCCATGGAAATGGGAGTCAGTTTGAGCTTACGGCACTGGAGGGCATGAAATCCCCTTCCCAGCACTGGCTACCTGGCTCTGTAGGGAGCAAAGTGCTTCTGAGGAGCAACTCTGGCTCCTGGAAATCAACTCATTAACTCCCTCTGAAAAATTAAGGGAGCAAACGAGCCAAGTGCAGATGCAATGGGTGCTTGAAAAAGAGTGCAGGGTCCACTCGTGCCCTTTGTGTCCCATTGTGCCCACACAGTAGCCCCATCTATTTGAAATCTCTCTGCATATAACTGTGTCTATATTTTTATATATATAAGGGGTTTTTTTGCAGGAATGGTTAATTTTGTTGATATTAACGTATCTCTTGGTTTCTGTTATCCATATTTTTAGGAAAGGACAGCACTGGCCAAGTACCTGTAGAATGTTTCATGTCATTGTGAAAACTTGTGTTTTAGAAACAGTGCAGGAAACAGGAATTGCTTCAGCACAACTTAGTAAGGTTTTTATACACCTAGTAGCTAAGAAATAGAAATTTCTGAATTCACATCTGAAGTGAGTCTGTAAAGACACGACCTACACAGGGGATGGGCAGTTTATTACCCTATACCCCTCTCTGGTCTTATTGCTGGCACTGAGAACCCTGCACTCTTCCTCTCTTAGTCCTTGAACTTTCTGACTTCACTGTTGTAAAGAGACCTGGTGCCATGAGGGGAGAAATCCCAGCGACCTCCAGAGTCTAAGTGTTTGCAGGGCTGTGGCTCCAGTCGTGATGAGGAGCCCACACAGCAGCCAGCCAGGGCTCAGCGAGATGCTCAGATGAAAGCTGATGTGTAGATAGCACTTCAAAGGGCAGGAAGAGTTATTCTGGAGGAGAACTAATTTAGAGAGAGTTGAGAGGAACTTGGCATCGTCCAAGACTGGCTCATGGGAATAGATTTAGTGCTCACTGACAGCAATGAGACTCTTCAATTAATCTTGGGGGTATCATGTTGAGAGTGATGTCTGGCGTAAGGGGCTGTAAATCCAGCAGCTTCAGTCACTGGTGACAGTGTGGATACCTGTAGCCAACCCCCATGGGGAGGGCAATGTCCAGCCCCAGCAGGGAAATTGAGCAAAGTGGAAAAGAAAATAGGAAATGAGTGAAATTAAAATATCTAAAGCTGGGTAGTGCTGTAGGGTTGCTAAAAAGTACTGCAGGGCTGCCTAAAAGGGTTGTAGGTTTTCTGTTTACATCCTCTCGTGCCAATTTTGCTTAGCTCAGTGATTTATTATTATTATTTTAATACAGAAAGCATTTTTTGAAGCAAAACTAGAGCTTTATTATAAGGATGTTCTCAAATGCCAAGAAGCTGTTTTCATTTTTCCATTTAGCTGGACAACTGTGCAAACTGCAATACTATTTGATGTCATCTTTTCAGTCTGATTTAAAAACAAACTATTTATTGTCTGGGCACTTATGTGAAAAAAAAAAAAAACAACCCAAAACAACCAAACCACAAAGCAGCAGAACTAACCCTGCTAATGGTTTTATGTTACTGAGCTTGCAGAAAATGAGGGTGATTGGAAATAATGTATAAATAGATCTCATGGCTTCGTTCAGACTGGCACATAAAATCCTATCAAATGAGATGCCAGGTCAGGAGGACACTCCCAAGTCAGGCTTGAGATTTAATCACAGAATCAGTATGGTTGGAAAGGACCTCCAAGGTCATCAAGTCCAATTAAATATTCCCTGAGGAAGAAACTCTGGTGCCTCCACCCAGTGCCATGTCCCAGCTCATGGGGTATCAATTCTGCCCTGGTGATGGAGATGCCAAGTGGGTATCAACCACTCCTCCTGTCAGCTTGTAGATTTATTGATTTATTTTTTAGACCCATTTTCCACTGAGTGTGAGTCCTTGGTGTGAGTTACTGGGTTATCAGTTTCAGTTCTCCTAACCCAAGCTGTTATGGATGAGAAATGTGCCTTGGAAATGCCCTTGGAAATGTGGGTAGAAAATGGGATGCTCCTTGTCTTCTGGGGCACCAGGTAAAGCCTCAGGGCCTTTGTTTATTCCAAGGCAGAATTAAAACCTTAGTAAATGGAAGACTTTGGCCACTTTTTTTTTTTTTTTGCATAATTTGTCCAGCCTTCTTTTTACCTCACTGTGATAATGCCCTGAAAAAATCACTTAAAATCAGGAGAAGCCCCTGAAAAATCACTTAAAATCAGGAGACTCTCTAACAGAAATAATCACTTTTTGCAGCTGAAGAAAATAACTAATTTTCCCAACATCCTCTGATCAAAACCAGTGATTAACCTCAGGAAAAAGACCAAATCCCTAGCTTTGCTTGTCACTGTGATTCCCTGGTGGGCTCTGTGTGATGAGCCCAGAGGATGCTCCTGGAGAGCCCCGCTGACTTCCACCCAGCTCTGCAAAGAGCCCAGGCGCCAAATCCTGCTCTCAGCACCTGGTGGTGGGAAGCAGAGGAACACAAATGGGGTTCCCTGGTGGGGTGTGAGCTGTGTGGGTACCATGCACCCTCCTGCCCTGGAGAGACACCCCCCCCCCACGTTGCCCTCTGTGTGCATCTCCGTGCTCTTTACTCCTCCTGCTAACTGAGCATCATCGACGCTGTGGCTTTAACGCTTCACTTCGTGCACTGCTCCCTTCCTCTCTCGATGATCTTTCTTCCCCTTTTTGCTCCTCTGGTGCCATTTTTTCCCTTTTTTTATTGTTTTATGACTTTTCTTGTTGTCTTCCTGTCAGTGTTTCTTTCCTTTCTGTCTCCCATGCCCTTCCACCTGCAGAAAGTGATCTTTCCGAGACAGGACGATGTGCTCATCTCCTTCCTGCCTCTGGCTCACATGTTTGAAAGAGTTATACAGGTAAGAAACCTGCCTGAACTGACGAGGCCTCGTGGGGCTCCTTGTGTTTTCTTCCAGAGTCAGTGGTCTCCTACTTGTGAGGATGTACACATTTCCTATTTGCCTTTAGCACACATGTTTGAGAGAATGGTACAGGTAAGGTCCTGGTGTCAGTGGAAATCGTCTTTTTCCACGCCACAAAAATAAATATATATATAAAAATACATTAAAAATTAAATTTTTTCATAGTAAAATGAATAAAATACTAAATAACCAGCGATATCTTGTAGCACTAAAAAAAAAAAACAACTTGTACTCCAGAAGTGCCACGTGCCTAACAGCAGAACCCAGCTCCTGGTCTGTGACACAGCCACGAGTCCAGGAGTTTCCCAAGCTCCCTGGCTCCTGCTGGTGGCTCTGAGCTTGGAAAACAACCCTGAGCAGAACCTGGGCTACTCTGGGGGCAGCTTTTCAAAGTGCTCTAGGATGAGGTGTCACAGGAGTAAGAATAATGTTGGGTGTTTTCAACAGCAGCTAAAATCCCTTTGTCACGTAAACACCCAGAGCTGCAAAGTGATGCTGAAAAAAACCTGGATTTTAGCTTGATCCTCCTGGCAGGGATTTAACTGGAAGCCAGTGTCTCTTGGAAATAATGGCAAAGAGAAGCTGGAGCTTGTGCCAGCCCCTAGGACTGACTTTTCCCACCAAGAGGTGGGTGATAACTCATGATGTGTTGGGTGATGTAGATGGGATGGGCACGTTGGCTGGGAAGGGACAAAACAAATAACAGAAAACAAAACCAAAAAAAAAAAAAAAAAAAGCCACAAACTTGCAAATTGGAAATGAAAACCCATGAAAGATTTGGAGAATTTCAGCCCAGCCTTTCTTCACTTGTAAGGCAAGTTGGTCAGTATGGCAGCACTGTGTTTTTTGGCAAGAAGATAATGCTTAAAAAGTCATCTTGGGGTAAAAAAAACCCAGATAAATATTTGAAATAATTTCATTTCACAGGAGGTTTCCATGTCTAAAGGAAAAACTCATAAATATAAGGGTTTTTGGTAATAAATGTTCAAAAGCATTCTGAACAGCAAGCACAGTGGCAGCTTCCCTAATTTTAGACAATATTAGTTCCCAGAACCTACAATTAAAATTATAGGGGTGCATTCTATAAACTAAAAATTTCCAGTAGTTTATAATTCCCAATGAGCACACTGAATATATTTTAGGTTTTTGGGTTTTTTTTAATTCACTTGCAGGGTAAAATGCAGATTCTGCAGTATGATGTTCATCAAACCCACATCCCATATAAAATTCCTGTGGGTTCAGCTGCTGGAGCCACTCTAACTGGTTGGGAGAACAGATGAGGGCACTCCAGTTAGTCCTGCAGATTTTTAGGAGCAGCACAAAAAGCCTTGGGTGTCTCTTAAGGAATTTTGTAGTGATTTTTTTGGGAGGAAGCTGATGTTCTCAGCCTAACCCTTGCAGAGTGGGTGCTTGGCTAATCTGATTTGATCTAAGTGGCCTTTTTTTTATTTTCCAAGTACAAAACTTCTGGATCTGTGGTTTCCTTCCCAGTAAAGCACCTCTTGTTGAAGTGGGCTTCTCTTTCTGGGATACAGGATCAGGCACTGCATTGCTAACGTAGTCTACGTTGTTGTATTTAGACAAAACTAAAGTATTAACACCTAAAAATAGGCTGCCACTCAGTATGTTTGACAATCATCCTTAATCTGCATGCATTTATTGACAAGGGGGCCTCCTCCTAGGGTAGGTCTGGGCTTCAGAGAAGTTCAGATCCACAATCTGACCCTAACTCATCCTCCTCCATCCCCACGTGCTGGGGATGAAGGGAATAATCCCTTCTAAAAACTCTGGCTCCTTTTTCTTCCAGAAACAGTGGCAAATCTGGCTGAATTTCCAGTTCTGACAAGGGCCCAGAACTATCCATATATTTCTCTTCGGTGTCAAACGTGCAGTTAGATTTGATGTCTGTTTCTCCAGTTGCATCTCTTCTGGAGGGTAGAAATTTCCTGGAAGGCACTTCCACCCTTGGGAGGGATGCTCTGCCCTGGGAATGCCAAGTCCAAGGGGTTACAAGTGTTCCTTGTGTTTCCCTCCAGTCTGTAGTGTACTGCCATGGAGGGAGAATTGGGTTCTTCCAAGGAGATATCAGACTTTTATCTGATGATATGAAAGCCCTGAGACCAACCATCTTCCCCGTCGTGCCCCGCCTCTTAAACAGAATGTATGACAAGGTGAGTGGAATTTTGCTCTTCTTTTTTTTGTCTAGTTCATATGAAGTTTATGATCCTTCAGTATTTATGTGAAAGAATCCCTTGAGTCGTGGAGATTCCCTGAGCCAATGATGCTTTTTCTGCCTCACTGCAACCACATCCTGATAGAGCTGCTCTGGTCTTTAAATCTATATTATATTCATACAAATCTGCATTATATTCATACAAATCTATAGTATCTCCACACAAATCTATAGTATCTCCACACAAATCTATAGTATCTCCAGACAACTCATATTATCTTCATACAACTCTCCATTATCTCCATACAACTCTCTATTATGCTCATTAATGCAGCTGCAAACGTGGTTATTCCATGTTACCACGAAATCCCTCTGGCTCCAACCTCTTAACCAATCTGAGGTTACTAGGGACCTTTCCAGATGAGGGATTTTTTTTTCATCCCAGAAGCACCAGGGATGCATCAGGATTTTTTGTGCTCTTCAATCAGTTTTGAATCTCTTTCTAGTGGCAGTGACAGGTAAAAATCAGGAACTGCACAAAACCAATGAGGATTTAGGGTGTGTGAGGGTGGCTTTTGGACCTAGAAGGATTAAAACTAGGAGAAGGTCTTGAAAGATATTTCAGACAGGCACCTCTGGGCATCATGTTAAATCTGTTTGACCAGGGAATATTTATTCCTCAGTAGCCTTATCCTCTAAAGAAGAGCTTAAGCATGAGCTACTGATTTAATTTTTCCCCAAGGTCAGGACTGTTGGATCAGGGGTTCTGGTGCCTCACTAGAGGGATGGGCACTGGGGGTTTCTTGTGTGTGGAGCTGAGCTCATGCTGGTCAAACTGGGGCAAATGCAGCCCCCAGCACCTCACCAGCCTGCTCTAGCACTCGAGGTGCTCATCCCTAGTTGCTCAGATTTCACTATATTGTGGAAATAATCTAGAAACAGCAGTCATGGGAATGTACTCAAAACCTTCACCATCACTTTGCTTTCCCCCTCCAAAGGAACAAGAGCAAAGAGAGCCAAACAAACCACTCCTGCTTTTTCCCCCACTAGCAAAGCCCTCGGGTAGCCTTATTCACGGCACCCCTTGTGTCACTGCACCACTGGCATGGTGGCTGTGCTGGGGGGAGAGATGCTGATGTTTTCTGTCTCTGGGGGTGCTGCCTGTCACTCTCAACCTGTTCCCACAGATCTTCAGCCAGGCAGACACGTCCCTCAAGCGCTGGGTGCTGGAGTTTGCAGCCAGGAGGAAGAAGGCTGAAGTTCGCAGCGGGATCATCAGGAACGACAGCCTGTGGGATAAACTTTTCTTCAATAAAATCCAGGTGAGAGATTTAAGCTGTGAGTTGAAAGCCAAGGAATGATCATTTCTGCTGGCAAGGATTGCTACAAGTCACTCTGGTTCACAGAATCAGTATCGCAGCAGGGTGGGGGTGAGAAGGGAGCTCTGGGGATGCTCTGGTGCCACCCCCCTGCTCCATCCAGCAGGGGCACCCAGAGCAGGGCCCAGCAGGGCAGTGTCCAGGGGGGTCTGGAATTGCTCCAGAGACTCCACAACCTCTCTGGGCAGCCTGGGACAGCCTCCGACACCCCCACAACAAAGAACTTTCTCTTCCTGTTTCCTTGCCTGAGGATGAGGTCCTGGTGATTGCTCCTCAGTAGCAAACAGCAGGCTGAAAAATGGATTAGAAAAAGCAAATTGAGCACAGTTTGTTGCTCCAATCACTTTTGCATTAATTTTTCCCACAGTTCTTTTATTTAAGTCTTTCTTTTTAAATGCTAGGCAGAAGGTGCCAACATTTCTGTTCTGTCAGGGGTAGTTTTCCATAGGGGAAGGGAGAAACCCAGGGCAGGCTGAGATGGCTTTTGCCACATCCCTCCCTCAGCAGCACTGGGAAATCATCTCTTTGCAGCACAGTGGCTATTTTTTTTTTCAACTCCCATGCCCACAGTTAATGGTTTCTCTCTACTCACACCCAGTGACAGGTAGGGGAGCAGATTCCATCAGACCTACTCCTGTCTCCTGCCACTGGGGATGGAATTCAGGAAGAGTAGTGGACCAAAGAGATGTTGCACCAAGGTTTTCCTGAAAATTCTCTACAGATATGATTGGATTTAGGGTTGGGTTTCAATCTGGCACATTCAAAATAGCTTTTTTATGGTGTAGGAATTGTGTAGAGAAAAAAAGCATGTGTAAGACATGGTACAGCAAGAGGGGAATGAAATCTGAATGCCCTGCTGTGTGTGCACCTCCTTGTTAACAAACCAAACCAACATCAAAACAAGGCTAAAATAGCTTTAAACCAGGTTTTTTTGGGCTCTGTACCACTCCAGGAGCCTCCAATTACTTTATTTATTTCTTTTTAAGTTGGATAACTTACCTGGAGATGTGCCACTTTCTTTTTAAGGAGAGAAACCAACTGTGCTTTTTGCCTGTGTGGGGGCACAGGCGCCAGGAGAGCTGGGCTGCATATTGATCAGGGAGCTGGCGAGACAGGCAGGCTCACACAGGAGCTGTTTGCTTTTTGTGTGTGTGTGTGTGTGTGTGTGTTTTCTTTTTGCTTTTGGAATAGGGAAAAGGAAATGAAGGGGAGGAGGGAGGGGGGAAGAAATGTGCTGCAGGAATTGATGTTGTACCCTCCAGAAAGGTTTGAAGGTCGCCTGCTTGAAAGAAGGGACAGCTTTATTTTAGATGGCTTGGGAGCCAGCTCGTTAAAACAACAAGAAAACTGGAGGAGGGAAGAGTCTGGTTTTTTACCCAGCAGTTCCCCAGAGTTCAGGGTGCTTCCCATGGGCCAGGGCTGAACCCCCACCCCAGTCTCCTCTGCCCTAGTGCAGGCAACTGGGGGAGTCAAGCCTTGTGAAAGACATGGGACTCCCACCTCTGTGTGTCAAATGTCTTTAATTTGGGCACTATATCTACCTCTTCAGATTTAGTTGCCCTTTTATCCCTATTGGAGAGAGTCCAGCAGAGGTACAAAGATGCTGAGAGACTGGAGCATCTCTGTGCTGGGGAAAGGCTGAGAGCCCTGGGGCTGGTCAGCTGGAGAGGAGCAGCCTGAGAGGGGAGCTGAGCAATGCTGAGCAAGAGATAAAGAGTCCTGGGGGGCAAGAGGATGGGGCCAGACTCTGGGCAGTGGTTCCCAGCAACAGGACAAGGGCCACTGGGCACAAACTGGAACCCAGGCAGAGGAATTTATTTGGTGTGAGGGTGTCAGAGGCTGTCCCAGGCTGCCCAGAGAGGTTGTGGAGTCTCCTGCTCTGGAGAGATCCCAA
>JAOEGS010006227.1:0-54528 GCA_025447755.1 Corythornis vintsioides | reverse complement strand
CAGCCACCCCCTGGGGTGATTGGCTGGGGTGTCACAACACCCATAGTCAAAACATCTTTCTACTGTTTTACAAACAGTTGCCACCAAGGTTACAGCTGGTGGGAGTCTTTGCAATCCCACGAGAAGGAAAATTTCAGGCAGTAGTTATTTTAGCATCCACAAAAAGTTACAAAATGCCATTATTTACTGTAACCTTCCTTCACAATGAGAGATTTCTGTTTTACCTAAGTTTTCCTGCAAGAATACACCTACAGTTGTGTGGTGGTTTGACCTTGGCTGGATGTCGGGTGCCCACTAAGCTAGAGTATCATTTCCCCTTTTCCTCTCAGCTGAACCAGAGGGAAGAAAATAAACTCTTAAGAAAAAGGCAGTTTAATGAAGACCAAAGCAAGACTGCATGTGGAGGAGCAAAGTAAATCAAAGATGCATTCTCTACTTCCTACCAGTGGGCAAAGTCTGGCCCCTTTTCTGGGAAGCAGCTGCTCTGCAGGACAAGCCGATGGGCAAACACACCCCCTTTCCTAGCTTGTAATGTTAAGCTGACAACACATTATATGTAATATCCCTTTGGTCAGTTTGGGTCAGTTGTCCCAGTTGTGTCTTCTCTTCACCAACCCATCCCACTGCAGTGAGAATGTTCAAAAAACCAACCAAACAAATCACCAAACAAAAACCCAACCAACAACCTTGGTGTTGTGCCAGGCCTATTGAGCAGCAACACAGCTGTTACCAGCACCTTTCCAGCTCCCAGTACAAAGCACAGCACTGGGAGGGCTGCTATGAGGAAAATCAGCTCCATCTCAGTCAGCCACAACACAAGTTGAACCCTGCTTTTACAAATGAATGAAAACAAACAACTCCAGAAGATTCTTTACCTTTCTGATAGTTGCGTTGCAACCACCAAGTTAAACCGATTGAAAAAGGAAGGGTCATTGTCTAGAAGTTGTTCTGGACTCTAAATAATAGAAAAAACAGGAAACACAGTAAAAGCTTGTCAATATATAGTAAGTCTGTTCAACATGTGTGCAATGTTAAATGTGTTAAAAGTGTCAATGTACAGTGGTAAATGAAAGCTATAAAAATATGATGAAATTATAAAATAGTGTTTAAAATATATAAATTGATTTTTTGCTAACAACTTAAGATCTTCCTCAAAGCTTGTTTTCATGAAGCCTCTTAAACTGCAACATTACAAGGACAACACATTGCTCTTATTTCATACTTTTACCCACTGTATAACATGAAACATCCAGCTAATTTAGGAAACAAACCTCTTCCACGAAATTTCCAGAAACATCATTATTTAATTCTTGCAAGAGCTCAGTGGCACTCTGGGCACGATTCTGTTTTAAAAAACAATGTTTAATATCTTGAAATAGAAGTTATATTATTAGATCAGTACTATATATGCCACATACTTAAAAACAAACAAAAATTCATCATACACCAGGATTTCTTACTCCAAGTCTTGCTTATCTGAAGAAAAACCAACCTGCTAACAGGAAGCATTTGCTTGAGACCAGTATAATATGCTTTTACAAACAAGAGTCATGTGACAGCTATTTATTAATTTCCTAGCAGTTGCCTATGACTCTTGTACTCTTTGATTTTGGTGATTCTTTTCCCCACCATCCCCCTCTCTAGTCTTAGCTTTACTCCTTCAACCACAATTCCCTTCCACCTTATCCTTACAAATAATTTATTAACCATATTCTACCCATTTTTCCATTCTGTTCTACTGGAACTGGGCTGCTCTTCTCACAAGCAACTAAAAAAATTAGCATAGGGAATTTCATCAAAGAATGTATTTTAAGCTATACATAAATGTTTTTAGTATTATTCTTAAGTGGTTAGTCAATACATTCATGCTTCCATTAGACCTAAAGGACATTTATTTCCTACCTGACCAATATGGCTTGTTTGTAGGAAGAAACTGAAAAGGAGAAAAGAGTTACAAGTGAAGTTTTACTTTCAAGAAAAACATTAAAGCTACATTTTATAGCGCAGAATACATTGCTGACTTTCATGCACAACAAAGTTCCCCTTAAATCTGCCTTCCTCCTGTCCCCCACTGTTGTATTTTCATCATGGTGACTTTTACCTTAAGGAAACTGATCTACAAATCTGAAAAATAAGAACTGCCAAACTCTCCTAGAAGCCAGAGTCACACTGCAGATTATTTTTCACTAAGCAAATTAAAGACCCATTAGTACTCATTTCTTCATGTAAGAGAATATCATTCCCCTCATATAACCTCTATAAGTAGACAGATAGTTCTAAGTATCTACCTGCAACATGAGATAATGTGATCTAGAACAAGTACCTAAATTATTTTAGTATTTGCAAAGTTTATAATTTTCCCTGCTGCACACAGCCTTTCAAATCTATGAAAGCTAATAAATAAATGGGTATTAGTCAGTTTCATGATGATAAACTAATGAAAAATTATTTCATCACCAAAATTACAGAAAATATATTTAGCTTTGCTGACACAGACACATCTTCCACTGTCATCTCAACACTACAGAAAGCAATTTATTTTAAAATATTTTTACACTGAGTAGAGCAATGTCTAATAAATATAAATGTCTGAAGCAAATAGACCTATAAGATACAAGAACAGCAACTAACAAAAAACTATGTAAAATTTAGCAGCTAATAACAAAATGATAATGCAAGTGGCATTCATCACAAACATCCAAAACTGCAAAGACTTGAAGAAACACAGAGGCTTTTTAAAGTATAAAAAATTGTATTGGATCTCTTAACAAGCATAGAGATGGAACTACTTATGAAGCTCTGCTACTCCTCTATTTGTACTGGAAACTAGTAACAAACCTACTTATTTCCAACGTCTTCTCCAGACACCCGATTCCCATCAACAATTGTAAATGAACCAATACCTTGGAAGAAAAAAAATTACTATGAATGACTAGGCATGATGAAGTTATCAGATACATTATCAAGAAAATACAGAAGAGATCTCCACTTACCTGGCAGCACTAGGTTTTTGAGTATTTCAGTTCCTGTTGCTGTTGCATTTATCACACAAACATGAGCAGATTCTAAAGCTTCTTGTCCATGGTCTCCCCACAATCTATATTGGGATAGAAACCAAAACATTATGAAACTATTTAATTTCAAACATTTTAACACTCATAAAAGAAGGCTAGCATACTTCTTTCCATTCACTGTTGAGGGACTAAATAACTCTAACCAAAATCAGCTGTCCTCAAGGAAGCTTACTGTGAAAAACTTGAGTTTCTAAAGAGCAACCCACTTTCACTGACATTTAATTTTCTCTGTCTTCATACTCTACCCCATATGAATGCACACACCTTGGGCTATTGTAACATATTTAACTTTTTTAAAATCACCATGGGTCAAAACACTCCTTACACAATTTCAAGCGACCCTTCTACGGGCTCCTCCCGTAGCCCCCAGGGAGAGGCGCTGCCAGCTCCGGGGAGCTCAGCGGCGGGGAGAGCCGCTGCCCGCACAGTGCAGCCCAGCCAGGCAGGCGAGCCTGCGGCCTGCACTGGCAGCCAGAGCCCCGCGGCCCCCGGTCCGGCCCGCAGCGAGGTGCGAGGCCAGGCGCCACGGCAACCCACTGCCCACCCGGCCAGAACGGCCACCAGCCCGACCCCCAAGGCGCTACCTCAGCTGCCGGTCGTATCTCTGCTCCTTGAGACTGGCTCTGCCCGGCTGCGCCATTGCCGCACCAGCCCCCACACCGCACGCTGCGCAGGCGCGGGAAGGCGCAGGCGCGGGGCAGCCGGGTCGCTGGGGGGCGCTGCGGGGGGAGGTGGCTCGTGGCGGGAGCGGGCAGGTGGAGGCGGCTGCTTCAGCGCCTTCGGTTGTGCCCGGCCTCACTGCTGCTCAAAGCGTTCGTGGGGCACCGACGTGTGTGCGGTGGGGACGTGAGAAGAGCTGCCGTCGTTGTCCAGTGTCTTGGGATGGGCGGTGGAAAATGGTGCAACAAAACCTGTGCTGACAAGGCAGGGATTGATGTCTGCGGGTACACGAAACCGATGGGAGTCAGAGCACAGAAACCTAGGATGTGGTTTCCTTCAGGGGCATGGTTCTAATGATATGATGCCATTCCAGGAATTCATGTTCCAAACACAGTCATTCTTTTCTCTTGGCTGATATTTTATTCAAGTTTTTAATCTTGCAAAGTTGTCTGGTATTATGTGTGTCCTTTTTGTCCTTTCTTAATCCCTTCTTTACTTAGGGTACTTAGGGACCCTTTTTTTGTTGGAGATGGGTTTTTTTCCTTTTTGTCAGGAAGCAATTCCCAGTAAATAAATGTTGAGTTGTTTCCCTTAGAAATCTTATGTATCTCACCGTGTAGCTGTGGGAGAAGGATTCACACTTTCGGTTCCTGAAGCTATGCTGGATGCACGATACAAAATACAGTCATCACATTTTTTGCATTTGCAAAGAAAACCTTGAGAATATAAAATTTGAGATTTCTGTTGCCAATCACCAAGTACAGGCAGTGACTTTTAAAATAAAATACTGAAAAAAAAAAAAAGATTTTTTTTTTCAATCCAGAATTGTTCTGCCTATTAATGTTTAGCGTTGGCAGTATACTCTCCTGTTCATATTTACCTTGTGACATTTTTGTGCAGTTTCTGGCCTAATTATAAATGTTTTTAATGCACACAAAAAGAACAGAGGTCACCATTTGGAACATTCCAGCATTAGTAATGCCAGTGTAAGAAGAGAGATGAGCTGCCTGGATAAACAAGATACTCTTTCAAGGACCTGAGGTGTAGACAAGCTCTGGAGTGATGAATGTTTTAGCATTCAATCTGCTTTTACGTATTGTACTTCAAAGGCTCTGGAGTGAGCCTGTACTCAAACTGATTGTATTTCTACCCTATTTTTGTTAATGGGCAATGACACATCAGAGATGCTTGTATGCATTAAAGAAAGCACAAGACACCTCATTCAAACATATGTCATTGTTATTAAAGATGCTTAGCAAAGATAATTGCCAAGTTACTTAAGCAAATACACTTAGGGTAACATTTAGCCATTCACCTTGGAATTAAATAACTGTCCCTTCATTTTACTTCTCTTAAAATGCATCTCTGCCCCTCTACAGTGATGCAGTATACATACCAAAAGCATTATCCTTAAGTGACATCATCTCCTTGTGCAAGTACCTCTCAATGACTCCAGCTCTGTGGCAGACACAACTTGCCTTAGACCTACAGAAATCCAATTTCCTCAGACCTGCAAAACTGAATATGTCCAACCTCTGTTTGGCATTCCAATCTCACTGGGAGCTTTCTAATCATAACAGTTAGTTCTTATATAGCAATTGTAATTAAATCAGAAAATTGTTCCATATATAGGGATGGAAAAACTAAAGCATTTGCTGTTATTTCAGTATCACAACACAGTAACAGTTTCAGTAGAATTCATGTGTTTGTCCTAGGCTGCTGCTCTGCTCACTCATCATTACTGTCAAAGAGGAACAAAACCCTGAGTATGAGGGTGGGGAAGACAGGATTATTGTTTAAGGGTGCTTGAAACATTTCACTGTAATGGATGGAATTATTTCTACCTGTCATTCACTGCTAAACAGGCATTTTGAGATGTTAGTCAAAGCCCGTGAGGAATGTGTGGAAATCACGAGTACTTACCTTTTAGATCAGCACTGGAGAAATTCACCCTGTAAGGACTGACCACTCTGTTTTTCTCACTTCCATAAGCTCATGAGTATGCTGTAATTCTCCTTGAGTCAAGCTAGTAAAATTGAGATCAGAAATAGATTGCTACCACAACTTTTGAAGTGATAAATGATAATTTGAGGACAGAATCAGTGACAATCCACTCTTAGAGGCAGCTGATATTAAGAAGCCTCAGGGTTACAGAATGAGATTATATTTGTATAAGCGTCAGTATTACCCTAGCTGCAAGAAAACAATGTTTCCCTCATAAAGAAAGAAGGCTGATTAGATGAGGGAGCACATTAAACTGTCATATGCACACTGGCTATCATTTATAGCTAAAATTTTACTCAAGCTATTTTTTTTTTTCTTGTCAGGTATTGTCATTCCTCCTTTTCACTTTTCTAAATCCAACTACTTAAACCTGTATTTTGTGGAGTCCACTTATTGCTATGTCTTCAGCATGATTTCTCCTGTCTTGGAGTTCTTCCTATGCCCTGCATTTATAGTCCACCTATGTAGTTATCTATGTGGTTTTGAATGTAAGAAGATAAAAGCTAAAGTGGTGAATGGTGTCAAATGCATGTAGATATTGGGCTGCTTCAATGACACTGTGCCCTGTGAGGAAGATCTGAGCCTCAGTTTCAAGTTTCTCTTGAAAACACTTTCTCAGTGTTCTCTGTCTTACATACAGTTTTCCCCAATCTATAGTCTGCTTTAGCAACCAGAATTCCTCTTCCACTCCTTTTCACTATGTTGGTATTTTTTTGTACTTTCTCCCATGGCCTGGACCAGCTTTCCTGCCTATTTGCATCTGGCTGTCTATATCTGGCTTCCCTGTTCACAAACCCAGAACAGAACCAAAGCATCAGAACTTCCTGCAGCTCATTTGTCTTGCTAACCCACAAAGTATTTTAACCCAAAGGCAGTGCTGCTGAACTACCTCCAGTGTCTGAGTCAGCACCAAGGACCTGTGTGTGCAGACGACTTGGCCACAGCCATACCTGAAGTGTCAGTGCCTGGTGCCTGTGTCAGGCCTGTGCAGGGACCTAAGCAGGGCACAGCAGTTTAACAGAAATAAATTGAGAAGTTGACCTTGGTAAGTCATTTTAGAAGTACTTTGTGAACACCTTTCTTTACAGCCGTTTACATATCTTAACAAGTGATTTAGCTTTGCATCAGTGAATCTCAAAGATTTTACAGTTGAATCCTAAGGAAAGCTTCTAAAAAGGAAATTAATTCTTACAAGGCAGTATCACAACATAAAAGTTGCATAAAATGCTTTCACTGATTTTTTTCTTCTATTTTATTGAATGCATAAGAAGAATCCCTATTTCTGTGTGCTATTGTCTTTCAAAAAATCAATATGCTTATAAAATGTAGCCTTGACAGACAGCATTTCCTCAGATCTAACAACATCAGTACCAAGGAGACATTTTTCTTGCCACAAAAATGCCTAAAGAATCAGAAATCTCATTGTAGCCTCTTCATGGGTTCAGCAGGGTTCAGGCAACTACTGGATCATACCAGGTAACTAAGGCTTTACGGATTAGCTCCTTTCTCTAGAAAGAGAGAGCTGTGTTCTGTTCCCTAATTTAACTACACTTTTTTGTTGTTGTTGGTTGGTTGGTTTTGTTTTTTTTTATTAAATGTTTCTTTAGTTACAAAAAAAAAAAAAAAAAGGCAAAACAACCAAACAACCAAAAACAAAAAACCAACCCCAAACACAACGTATTAATAGAATCATAGATTGCCAGTTTATCCTGAATGGGTGTGATTTTTACCTTGTTTAAAAGGAGCACAAGTAATTTTTTCCTTACATGAGAATGTCCTCCATCTCATCTAAGCATTGATTCTGAAGCTTTAACTACAAATCTGGTGAAAACATAAATCATTTTTTACAGCTGGAGACAGTGTTTAAGAAAAGAGGCAGTGATGTTTCACCCTGTGGAACATGGAAGTGAGAAGGGCAATTCCCACTGCAGTCTGCACACATTAGCGTGCCCTGATGCTTGGAGTGGGTCACAGCTCTTGCTTCCTTCTGGTGTAGAATGGGAAAGTACTACTTCCTAAATTGGATCTACATGACACCAGAACAGGCTTGGTTCCTCTCTAAATCCTGGGACTTCAGTTATCTCAGGTTTACATTTTCCCTTCCCTGTGCTGAGTTAGCAGAGTCAGCAGCAGCAATATTGGGAGCAAGAGGAGCGCGATGCTTTCCCTGTCCTGCGGGAATTGTTTTGGTTGCTCTGTATCTTTAAGGGGCTGACCCTCCCCGCCGTGAGCCGCTATAAAGGCAGGTAAGCAGCAGCCCCTGAACAGCGAGCTCGGAGCCGGCCGGGCTGTGGGTCCCCTGGGATGACTGGCCACCGCAGCTGGGGATATGGGCGGGATGACGGTAGGTTACAGTCTCTACGTGCGGCGTCTTCTCTGTTTTCCCCCACACCCCGCATTTTCTGTCTAGAGCTCTTGCCTGAGCCTTGAAGAGCTGCCTGCATTTCGATATCTGCAACTGTCAAGTATATATTGCAGGTAATGAATTAGTTTACTGATAGTAAATAGCACGCAGAGTGGCACCAAAAGGTGTACAAACTTACGCCTGCTGCTTTTCACAGCTGCAGTCAATGTTCTTAAACTGATGGAAGCTGTATCGAGTGGGTTTTCAGGGTGCAGGTATTCCAGATGGGTCCCCTTCCAAAAAGCTGTTAGGAAAAGGATTAACTGTATCTGTTTCTCCAAAAGCAATTCTTTAAATAAGATTTGGTGGAGAAGTAAAAATCTTCTGATATGTGCAACTGTTGAAATGTGGTATCTAGGCTTCCACAGAAGTGAATAAATTAAGGTATATGTTGTATATTTCTAGAACATCAATAAATAGTTCAGGTTGGTATCAGATCATAGAAAAATTTATGCTTTCTGATTTGACAGTTTTTAATGTAGTCATCCTCCTTTGCTTCCCACCTCCAAGAACGTGTGTCACAGAGTGAGGGGATCAGTAAAGCTACTGAAAGACCCCTGTGATAGTGTTTTATAGCCCCTGTATCCTGGGCAGAGCAGAGTGGATGAGTGACTGGTGTTGTCCAATAAGACAATCTTTTGCATAGCTTTCGCAAGTCTCTCTTGTTTAATAGCCATTATTTTAGCTGCTAAATGTCCAACAGGAGTCTTTTGCATAACCTTCAGGAGCCAGTCTCTCAACAGCAATTATTTTAGGTCTTGTGAATCCAAAAGCAAGCTTGAAAGTGAAATGAAGCTGGTTAGTATGAGTAGATAATATTATGCCTTTGGCCATATAAGTGGTAGTAGTAATAAAGCCACATGTTCTTATGAAGCTTGTGAAGTTATATTGCCTAAGCATTTAAATCCCAAATCTGTTTTAGAGGTAGACTGAGACAAGGCCCTATTCCATAAGATTAGCATTTTCAGAAAATGCCAAAGGCATATAAGAGTATAATAAATCATTATCTTTGTTACATAAACAGAAGGAGGGTGAAGAACTGTGCCTTATTTTAAAAGTTTTAACTTTTGAAAGTGTGTGAGAATGCCACAATTAAAAATGTGTTTTGTGGGAGTCCTAAACTAGAAGTGTTACTGTTAATACAAACAATAAAAGACTTCAATTTCCTCTTGCTCTAATATATCAATGTAGAAAGGAGTTGTAAGAATAAGTAATTTTTATATAGATAAGGCTCTGTTAAAACAGCATAATAATGTTCCAGCTTTGGCAGCAGAGAGCTGTGTTACTAAATTGGTCTTTCTTCCCATGATGTTGGGGTCAGGAAGTCCAAAAATATTAATTATCATGCTGTACCCTTCACTCAGGGTAGAAAGATACCATAATGAGCGTGAGTGAAGAATGAAGCTGCTTCAAAGATTCACTGCAGTCATAAAATGGTTTTAAAAATAACTGCATAGTCAGTAGCTAAGAGATTGAGTCATCTGCATCTAATTTGAATCACTGAAGCTTTTACGCTATCCTTCCTAGGAAGAATTAAATGCTATTTTTTTGGGGGAGTGCATCCAAGTGTGGTTATACCTGCACCCACCTTGGAAGGTCTTTAGATGCCTTAGCAATGTAATTACAAATTCCCCAGAAAATTAATAGCACAAGTTGCTGAAGATCCAGCAGTCTGTTGATGTGCTGAGATTTTTTTTCGGTGAGTTTTGTACAAGATACTTGAATCCTCCATCTTATTGCAGCTTTTCTGTGCTAATAAAAACAGACCCACTTAGTGTGTCAGTGAACTTCTTGGATACCAAACTTTCAAGATACTTCTTCCCAGCAAGCTTTACTTCAAGCCTCATGAAAATCTGTAACTTTTTTTTTTTGTAAGGTAGGAACAAAATCATGGTGCTTTCCTTTCTTTCCTTTTGAAGGGCCTTCCGAGTGGCACAAATCCTATCCTATTGCCCAAGGGAACCGTCAGTCACCTATTGATATAGTTTCTGCAAGAGCAGTTTATGACCCTAATCTGAAGCCACTTATTATCTCCTATGAATCTTGTACATCTCTCAGCATCTCCAACAATGGCCATTCAGTTATGGTTGAGTTTGAAGATACTGATGACAAGACAGGTGAGACTGACACGCAGCCAGTTAACTTGCAATACTATTGTGATTTAGTGAGGGAAACAATCCTGCATAGTCTATTTTATATAAGGTACAATTTCAATTTAGAACAAGGCATATAACCAAAGCCTTTTATATTTTGTCTTTTGACCTTCATGCTTCTTGTCTTCACTCAAGTCTCTCTAGCAGTGAAGTATTGAAAAGCAGAATACTATACCTGTACTAGGAAAAGATCTTGGATTAGGAAAACCAGAAGTTTGTTTGCATTGCTTCCCTTTAAATGGGGCTTGTATGTTTGCTAGATCCATGCATCTCTCTAGCACTCCTAGGTCACATCCAGCTTACAGAGTAGGTATGTATACCCTGCTGGCATGTCTCGATGCCAACATGCATGCTAGTTCTGTCTGAGGCTCTGCTCAGTTTCTACCACAAGTGTAGAGGAGATTAGCAGAGATCAGTTTGTACAATGTAGGTGTTATAATCATAGTAACTAAATCAAGTTGCATCTGGACTGGTAACTGTTACCTTGCATTTTCTTCTTTCTTCACTGCCTCATAGCAGTTCAGTTTCTACAGAAATGATAGTATTTGCAGTTAATTCTGAGTTGGTAGCAGCTTGTGGCTGTTGGACTATCTGCAGTGGTATATTATTTTTGTATCCGCTCTTGGCAAATATTATAAATGCCTTAAGAGATTGATTTCTTCTATGGTAGACCTTGTTTTTACAGCTAAGATGATAGGAAAGAGTAATCAAATTGAGATGATAAAGTAGCTGATAAATGGCAAGAGTGCATTTTAAAAAATCAATTTTTTTTAAACATATCAGCAGATTTCTCTTCCATTTGGTGTGTTTATTGATTCCAGCTAAATAGGACATGGGATATATAGGATATTCAGAACTTCTTCCAGTACCTGAAGGGGGCCTACAGGAAGGCTGGAGAGGGGCTGTTTACAAGGGCCTATAGTGAAAGGATGAGAGGTAATGGGTCTAAATTAGAGAAGAGGAGATTTAGACTGGATATCAGGAAGAAGTACTTAACCTTGAGGTTGGTGGATCAGTGGAATAGGCTCCCCAGGGAGGTGGTTGGGGCACCATCTCTGGAGATATTCAAGGAGAGGTTGGACAAGACTCTGAGCAGCCTGGTCTAGTTAAGGGTGTCCCTGCTCACTGTAGGGGGGCTGGACTAGATGGCCTTTGGAGGTCCTTTCTAGCCTTAACCATTCCATGACTGTAAGTTACTTTTTCTGTTAAGTGACTTGTCTGTGCTGGTAAATTTTTGAATTAAGGCCTGGGGGTTAAAATTCCAGCCATGTTGTTTTAAAATGTCTCTCCTGGAATGAACCTAAGACTGACAAATGAATGGTCAGGTTTTCAAGCATCTTTACTGCATTAAAAGACTGGATGTGCATTTTCCAATATATTAGTACACAAATCCATTAAATATATCACCCTGCAAAAAATTTATCTTAGCTTGCTAAATATTTTTGTGCAATTCTAAACTGAACTATAAGTAGTTAACATTAAACTTTATTAGATTTAAGAGTTTAAGTACATCCTCTATCTCTCTGCATTTAGAGATACACACTTGGAGCACATGCAGGAATCAAGACTTCTGCCCTTCCTACACTAAGCTCATGACTTGTTTTAATATCACTTTCAAGGAAGAAGACTGCTAAGGGTGGAAAACAGTTTTAAAATGTTTTTAGTTGTATTGAAATAGATGTAGTGACTCACAGCTTTGCATAAATGATACAACAGAATTGTCAGTTATGCATCACAGATTACCTAAAATAATTTGAGACAGGTGATGAATTCCATTGGCAAGTCCAGAAAAACATTCTAGGAGATAATTAGGTTGTTAATTAATACTACAGCCTTTGCTTTGGCAAGGCCAGTTTTCTCCATAAAGGCCATCTGCAACTATGAACATGTGGTAGTGCTGTGCAAGCCCCAGGGTTGTTAGTTTTTTTAATAAAAACAGTAAAATCACTGAACCAAGGCAACTATACTGAGGATAAGTGCTCTACAGAAATTAAATGTTATGATCTAATATATGACTTTGATCAGATTTTCATGTCTGGGCAAAATTTGATTTAGTGCCATAAAAATTACAGGATTACTAATGCTTTTGATAAAGTATCTTCTATAGGTGGCATCTTGAACATTCATCTGTACTTAAGAGTTATTTCTAAATTATATAAAGTTTCTCTAGCATTTCCTCACCTTTATAAGGTGATTTGAAGTTCTAAATGATGTCTCATGAAGTGTACAAGCTATTGCTACCTCTTATGGGATTGAGTATTTAAAGGAAACAACACAATCTCCATTGGAAGTCAAACCACTGTGAAGAGGAAACACTTAGCTGAGTTGTCTACCTGATGCTCAAGATATCTACACTCTTAAACTAAATCTTGAGTAGCACTGTCAAAGAATTTAGGTACATGAGTTTCAAATTATTTTTAGTATTCAACTTGAATTTATTGTGCTTAACAGGAAAGGCATACTCATACAGTGGCTACTATGTCTTCATATGTCAGATATAATCTTACAAAAAAGCTATAAAGTTCCATACAAGTAGCCACTCAATGTTTTCAGTTTAAAATTTTATATGAATTCAGGTGCTTACTTAGAAGAACTGGATTTCTTAATAGAATCTGCATGATGCATCTTTTTTGTATTGGCAATGGGGAAATACTGTTGGCTTTCCACTATTGTGCCAACAGCAGCTAGGTCTTACTTTTGGGAAGCTAAAGAGAGAATGCTGAAGCTTTTTCCTTTTTGTTGTTTTGTTTTTTGTGTTGGTGTTTTTTGTTGTTTTGTTGTGTTGTTGTTGTTGTTGTTTTTTCTGATTAGCAATCAGTGGTGGTCCCTTTGAGAATCCATTTCGGCTAAAGCAGCTTCACTTTCACTGGGGGACAAAGCACAGCCAGGGATCAGAGCATACAATTGATGGCAAACCTTTTCCCTGTGAGGTAATTACCTGTTTTTACAGATGGGGTTAATTTATGCAAATGCTGGTGACAAATGACTTGGCAGTGAAGACTGGATGTCTCCTAGGATTCTGATTGCTAACTCACCATGTCAGCACAGACTTTAATGAGAATTAAATAACTGTGCTGGAATTGTCTATAGCTTATGCATGGCTGCATCTGGGGCTCCCTGAGAGTTCTGCAAAGCTAGGACAAGCAAAACTAATACAGGCTGAGATACGGAAGTTTCTTCAGTGTCTATCCATGCTTATGGACTGGTCCAGAAGATTGAACTTGTTCATCCTCCCAAAGATGCCTTTGAAGCAAGACCTGTTTTGAATGATTTTTAGTGCCTATTAACATGGCCCAACCCATGTTCATAGCTTTTATCACTATTTGTTAATTTTCTTTAAAGCTCCACTTAGTTCACTGGAATGCCAGAAAATATGCAACATTTGGAGAAGCAGCAGCAGCTCCAGATGGCTTGGCAGTAGTTGGTGTTTTCTTGGAGGTAAGAATCACAAAAATAGCATGTTTACATGATGAAAAGCATTATGCTGTCAAGTGTTTGAGAACTAAACCACATATTTAAGAAGTGCTTAAGGAAAACAGATGACTTATTGGAAGCAGTAACTCATAGCAAATTGCTGTAAAATTTACTTTAGGAATGTTGAGATTCAGGTAAGAAAACACCTCTGCAAAGCACATAGTCATTCTTATTTAACCTGTCTATTCCATTATTTCAGATTGGGAGAGAACATGCCAATATGAATAGACTCACTGACGCTTTGTACATGGTAAAATTTAAAGTAAGTTTTAAACTTTTTAATTTTCTGGAATATTATTTTAAAATCAAGCTCATGTACATGTTTGAGACAAAAATGGAAAATCAAACCTGACAAATCCTCCCTTCATTAGACCATCACTGTAGCTGTATTCTCACCTTCTGCTCCAAAATTCACCTTATGGGGAATAGAAGAATAGAATGTCTTGGTTTGGAAGGTACCTCAAAGATCATCTTGCTCCAACCCCCCTACCATGGGCAGGGATACCTCTTACTAGATCAGGTTTCTCAAAGTCCCATCCAGCCTGGCCTTGAACACTTCTAGGAATGGGGCATCCTCAGCCTCTGTGCAACCTGTTCCAGTGCCTTACCACTTTTTTTTTTTTTTTTTTCCCCCCCCTCTTATTCTGCTGACCCTGTGGGTCACTTGGAGATTCTACTTTCTTGGAGTATCTAAAATCTGAAGATCCATGACCCTTCAAGATCAGCTCTTACACTCAGCAGAATAATCCTTTTCCATTGAGCGTAGCCTTGAACAAGTCAAAGCTGGCTGTCTACTGTTGCAAAACTGTCAGAGGGCAATCTTAATGAGGTCCATTGAGCCAATCTAATCTTACAGTGATCGCTGAGGTGGTCTTTGGTGATATGTTGTTCTGCAGTCAAGCTCTCGGGTCTAGCTGCTCTACTTTCTCAAGTGCAGACCACTGCTAATGTTATACTTTCTGGATTTACATGAGGTTTGTGTAATCTGTAATGTGTGTAAGTTCTAATATGCAAAATAAGTTATATTCCCACTCAAGTATTAGATATTTTTTGCTCCTCTGGGGAATGAAGTCAGTTACACAGCAATATGTAGGCTGCAGTCACATTGCATGATACTTGGTGTTTAAATTATTACTGGTTTTTTCCTACTTAAAGGAAAGAAATAGTTATGCCTCGGTTGTAGTGGTGGAAGGTCTGTAAGTTTGCCACTGGGGATAAGCTGCTTGAGTGTTCTGGTCCTTACAAACAAGTGGACAGTGATTTCTCAGTAAGTCCCTTCCAGATATTCCTACAAGCTAAAAATCTTGCCCTAAACTCTGGTAGTTAAGGCAATTGCTACTTTAGGTAGCACCACTGCTACAGTCTTTTGGTTGATCCACCTTCCTCTAATTTTACACTTGAACATTTGATTTTTTTCAAGACTGTATTTGCCCCAAGCAATCATTGTTTGGTAGGACAGAGTTTTCCATAGTTTGAGTTTTCTCCTGAAATAGATGAGAAGCATAGAGAATAACAACTAATGAGACAAGGAGTACTGCCATGATATGTATAGCTCACACTGAACACTATAAACAGAATACACTTCTGCATTATTTTTAGACCTTTTATGACTAGCTGAACTTTGGTAGAGGCAATGGGTCAAGAACTTAGTCCAGTAAGACAGCAGCAGGCATCACACTTGCCATACCATTCTTGGATAACACTTGTTATTAAGCAGCCAAACCTTTTTCCCCCACCCTCTCTTCCACAGGGAACAAAAGCTCAGTTTAGAAGCTTCAACCCCAAATGTCTCCTGCCTTTGAGTCTAGATTATTGGACGTACCTTGGTTCTTTGACAACACCACCTCTTAATGAGAGTGTAACATGGATAGTACTGAAAGAACCCATCAGAATTTCTGAGAAACAGGTAAACTTTTATATTTTCCTAGTTCTTGCAGAATCAAACACTGGATGAACAGACAGTGGCTGTTTTGATTTGTAATGGGGCTGAGTTAAAAGACTTAGTCAGTAATCAGCCTGTTCAATAATTAGGGTTTCTATTTTCTGTTAATACCCCTGTTGTTTGCACCTGTTCATTTAACAGATTAAAATGTACTGAATAATTTTTGTCTTTTTTTTTTTTAAAAAAAGCGCCCTTTTAAGCAGTAAATTATTTTATCTGAAATTACAGCTGGAGAAATTCCGTATGCTCCTCTTCACCAGTGAGGAAGACCAGAGGATTCAAATGGTGAATAACTTCCGCCCCCCTCAGCCTCTTAAGGGGAGAGTAGTTCGAGCTTCCTTCAAGGCCTGAAGACAAGTGATACTGACCCTGAGACAGCCAAGGGCTTCCACATGTGAGATACTAGAAACAGAAACTCTAGTCTTCACACCACTCGTGGAACACCCAAAAGAGCCATTTCCATGAGCACTGTACTTGAAAGGGGACAATCTTCTGATTTTATATTTTATTTGGATTGCTTATTCTGTTGAGAAATCTTATTTTTAGCACCACTTAATATTCAGGATAGTTGAGTAAACTAGAGTGTTTTCCAAGACCTGAAGGTCTGGAAATTAAGGAAATTAAAATCCTACTTAATATTAAATGGGAAATTTATGTAGTGATCTACTAGTACTGATGGCCACAACTTCTAATTCTAATCTAATATATGGTGAAACAGTAGTAAAGAGGTTTGGACAAATTGGAGTTAAATCTTCCTACTAATTTGCTGAGCTCTCTGAGTTAGATTTGCTTTCAATGTGTCCTTGCTGTCTGATGGCACATACAGTGCACATGAGTAGCACTAGAAAAAAAGCTGTCTACCTGCTCAAGTAGGCAGTGGTATGAGAACCATATATATATATATTTTAAAGGTATTGTTCTAAGATGATATTTTATACCTAAATTACTATTGTAAATGCTGTGTTTAAAAGCAGGTCATTTTATTGCAGTGTTGTGCAGACACTTGTTCTTTTAGATCACAGCAGTGTGTGTGACTATTGCCCTTGTCAGTGTTGCTGAAAAAAATCTATAGCAATTCAGGTGTCTGTGGTTCTCAGTTGCTCAAATTCTACCTCAGTTAAGTGACTTGTTCTGCAATATAACCTCCTTCATTGTCTGACCTAAAGAAAATAGATATTTTATTTAGCTACCTAGCAGGGGTAGACCTTGACTGCATGGAGTGTGCGTTGCTGCACAGGTCACCCCATCACAAGGGCAGTCTGACAGGGACACTCCCTGCAGAGAGGAGGTTTCCTCAGTCCTGAGTCCTTTCACCTCTTCCAAAGACAGTTGCTTTAGAAAAGCCATGTGTTACTGCTTCTGCAGTTCAGACTTTTGTCTCCAGCACTAAATATAGTGATAACTGTAACTACCCACAGTCTATTTTCAGTTACTTTAATTCTGAGTTTTGACTGTTCTACTTCATCTGTATAGTTCAAATAGAAATTGCTGATGTTTATCAGTTTATCAGCATAAATGGAGAAATCATTCAAGGTATAAAATGTGAAGGAAAATTGGAGGGGAAAGGAGAACAAAAGCTACAATGGGTCCTTCTTTTCCAGAAAGGGAGAAAGACACTAGATAGGAAGCTCAGTACAAGGAATGGAGGTCTAGAATTCTAGACTTAATTCTTCTACAGTTTTTTTTTTTCTGGTACACTGACCTAAAACTTCCCATTCCTCAGTTTTCCTCTGTATAAAATGAGGGTAGCACTGACCTACCTCACATAGACATTGTGAGGACTTGGTTTAGACAGGAGATTCTTATACAGCAGATACTAAAGGAAACAAAATAATTACCAAATGCAATGTTTTCAGCTATTATGAATGTAACTTTGCTAGTAATGCAAACGAGTATTGCAGGAAACGTATCTTAATTCCCTTAAATTGAATAAGTTACTCAATGTACACATTTTAGTCCCTTATTTTGATAGCTCTACCTCCCCATTTACAACACTGTGTTTCTTGTACTTTCATGAACAAACTTTTTTTCCCAACTAAATCTCTCTTGGATCAAGAAATGCTTTGATTGTTTAACTTCAGTTTTGTAGAAACCTTGATTATGCCATGTTGGAATAACTGAAGTACAGATAAGAGATCCCTCACATGCTTCTGACCTTTCCTTTTTCTTTAAAGCTCCAGAAAGCCTAGCCCTATATAAAAAACCTATTTAATGTATGTAAATTCTTCCCATTTTGGGGGCACTAACAGTTTCTCTTTCAACTTAATCTTTTCACTCATTCTGAAATATTTTGTGCATCTTGAATGACTTCTTGCACAGTCAGTTAAATGAATGTTCTCATGAATCTTAGGTCCTTGTTAAAATTAAAAGCCACTTGAAGACATTTGTTTTAAAATGTGAAAAGTTTTTCAAAATAAACTTATGTATTTGATTATCCTTAAAATGTGCTTGGGTAATTTCAAATACCTTCCTCATTAAAATGTAGCAAATATTACTTAGCAGAGAGCTTATAAATACTATATTCAGTGTTTTCTCTCATTCTAGACATGTAAGTAGGTTTTTGCTCACTCAGTGTCTCTCAAAAGGTGAAGAGCGCCTGTGTACCAAAACTGTCCATTTTCTCCCCACCTATAACTTAGTCCAATAAAATAAAATAAAATAGTATGTTATCCACAGAATGTCTATTTTGTGACCTTGAACTAAGTACTTAAGCTTCTTTAAGGGTGGTTTACTCATGAACAGCAGAAGGATAATATTTAGCTCACAAGGTTATTGTAAAAGCTTAGCTATGGTAAAGAGCTTTAAATGGTGAATCCCCCAGGGTGCTCAGATTCTGGGAGAATGAACTATTCCTTCATTGAAAAAAAACCCCTTATTTACAGGTTTTTTTCCTGGTTTTTGGATTAAAGAACATGGTCTATTTTTACCATTATGAATCAAACTATAAAAGGAAACCTTTTATATTCTTCATTTCTTGAAACTCTGGTCATCCAATAAAGGCAAATATTTCTGTATTTTAAAGCTATAAACTATATTCTACAATTTGATGCACTTCATTTGTTTTGAGATTATCAAAGCAAACTGCATGAAGAAATAGTAAATATTGCATGAAATGGTGAATTTTATTTTTCATACTCAAATCACTTGGCTAATTTATCTTTCAGAATGGGTATCAGGAAGAGCTTCACTGAGGATTGTTTCTCATTTAGCAAAGTTCTCTTAGTAGCAATATTCTGGTGTACAGGAATTGTACCTCTTGTATTCCTTACAGAAATTCTTTGTCTTTATTGGTTGAAACATAGTTAACATAATTATAGCAAGAGCTTTATTTCTTTTACCAACATTATTTTATCTTATGAGCTGAGGATAGCAAACCCAGGGACTGTGTACCATAGCATATGCTTGGAGACACTCAGAAGATTGTGGTGCTTGCACATAAACACATGGCCATCAATTTATGAAGTGTTTTAAGACTGAAGCCCCTCTTACTAGGTTGCTTGGTTGAACTCCTAAAGGCTACTGCCTCTAGTGCAAAGCCTCTCTCAAAGGCAATTCTTGGTGTCAAATACCTGTGCTACACATCAGTACTTTTTGAGGTTTTGCAAACATAATTTTCTCTGTTTTCCTTGTGACCTGTCTTCCTGTGCATACAAAGAATATCCAGAAACGCTCCTCTGCTGAGGTCTTTCATATTCTAGAGCATGTGCTATGTTGAAGGAGAAACTGCAGTTACATCTTAACTACTCCAGCAAGACTTAGCTTAACTCACAATATGATCACAGTTGTCATGAGCGAGAGAACACAGGGTTTTATACTTAGGAGGGCGACAGATAGTGCAGTGCTGTAAAAGCTACAGGTCCTAAACATGCCATCTAGTGGCTGCCTGCTCCCGTTTCTTACCACAATGCTTAAAATACTTTAAAGGCCAATTCAGTAAAAAAAAACCCAAAACAAACAAAAAAACCCAACTAGATGAGAAAATGTAACTTTGGCAATAATTTTTAAAGTATAGGGAATGGTATGTGAAATCCCTTGCTGTCTCTACATACACAGTCCTTGAAACTCCTTTATCAGACAAAAAAAAAATTTCCTACAAAACAGCTTAATAAATCAGTTACAAATTTTTGCTGCTTCTCACTGACAGAGTGAGGACATTCTCTGCCTGGTAAATTGCATCCTATCTTTAACTTTCAAACTTTACTAGCTATAGTTAAGGTTTGACTTGGTTTCATTTGTTGGGTTATTTTTTTCCATCCTCTGCAAACAGAAAGATTTGTAGGTGGTTTCAGTGATACAATTAATATGATCTAGCAGTAGTTTATAGTGACAAATTTCATGATGAGTTTAAATTAACCCAAATATAAGCATCAGGAAAAAAGTGTTGCAAGGTACCTTGCCACCAGATGGTGCTTTTCGTAGTTTTCAAAGGTCAGAGAGATAAAAAAGGGACCATTTCAGGAAACAAAACAAAGATAAGCCTGAAAAAAAAAATGTTATACCTCTTATCAGCTGTTTTCCTCTCTGAATTATTCCTTCATGCAAAAGTGACCATTTAGTAAAGACACTGAGTATCACAGCATGTTGCTCTACACTGTCTACAAGAGTGGGGGGTCTCAAGCATTTTCTCACCCCGAGGAAACTACAGTATACTGATAGAACCTGACTGACTTTAACAGAGTTGCTATTGCCAATTTGCATCTGTAAGGCAGAGAACCTTTATACTTCTGATGTTCCATTTATACTGCTACTTGCATTTGAATTTCAGTAAAATTTCTGCCCCTCACTTCAGGTTGTGAACAGTAACATCATAAGGCAAGCCATAACTTATTTCCCCATTAATATACTGTGAAATATAGACTTCTTAATACAAAGGATATAAATTAATATTATTAAATGCCACAATTAACATAGCGATTCAGGAATCAGTTCAGCCTGTTCGTCTGTTTTAGGGGATGAAATTGAAAGGAGGAAAGAAATAGAATTTTTCTGTACGTGAACACTTCATACCAACGCAGAAGACTCTTCTGCAGTTGTAAGATGTCCCCAGGCCATTCAAACAGTGGTACAGACCTTCACTGAATGTGTAGTTCAGTTTAACTCAAACCAACATCTGGTAAAAATGATGCATGTGGAGTTCAGCTCCAATTACAGCAATTAGACAGGCCTTTGCACCAGTACATTAACTTAAATGGATCTTCAGTTTAACCCCTGCAGCTTCAGATTTCATACACTGCTCAGCCTCTCCTGTGACAGCAGAGGTTAAACCAGGTGGAGAGATGGAATGGCATTTTTCCTACACTTGTTCATTGTGTTCAGTGACATTTCTTGCAGCTTGTTTGCTTTCCTAGCATTTCAGTATTTGTTTTAGATTGTATAGGAAGATCAAAGACTGGAATGTGGTGTAATCAAACCAGGAAAAGGCAATTGCTTTAACAGATCTAGATGAAAGTTATTTTTCTCAGTCTTTTTTTCCCCAGTCTTTCTTTTTCTCTTTTCTTTCTTTTTTTTTTTTTCCTTTTTTTTTTTTTTAAATAAGAGATCTCTTCATCTAAGCTGTTAATTTGAGGGCTTCTCAGCAGGAAAGTATACAACTGTTTTCTGGACTGGAGTTGCATTTGTTTTCTTTCAAAAAGCTGGCTAGCTAGACTGCTGTGCTTTTTGTGCTAAGGCAAGTTTTGACTCAATATGTACTCAAGCCACTGTTGCCACAGAAATTTGACATTTTAATTACTGATGGCAAAAATGCTGTAAGCTTGAGCAATACTGTTTCTTTCATCAAATCATGTCAAAGAGTAGCATTTCTGCTTTTTTAGACTTCAGTTTTATGTCACTCTGGTTCAACAGCATAACCAAACACTCCAAAGCAGAATCTAAATCTCAATTTAACTTAATATCCATCTCTCAGCTACTGAATATGAACACTGAAACACTGAAAACCATTAAGTTTCTTGGCAGCCTTCATGATGGTATTCCTGCTTGTGCTTAGCAAATACAGAATGAAAGCAACACCTTCTGCAGGACTGTTTCACCTTCATTTCCACATTTCCTAAACCACTTCAGCTTATGCACGTAAGTTTGTGAAATGACTGCAGGAACATGTGAGCAGTAAGTAATGGCTTTCAGCTCAAGTGAAGCATTTAAACATGCTGTGGGCACAGGAAACTCAGGGCAGTTAAGTCCATTTTCAGGCTGCTGAATGATGTTTCATCACTGCTGTAAAGGGTACAAAAACTAAAAAAAATGGTAAGTCAGAAAGAAGGGTGCCTTGAGGCCCAGAAACCACTGCTGGTGTATCTGAGCAGTGGAGCAGAGCAGAGAGATGGAGGTAGGGGCTGCTGTGGGTGACCTTTTAGATCAACAGATTTGTCAAATAATAGTTGTGTCAAACAGCATGTGTGCAAAAATATTCTCCTGAAATTTTAATATGAGGTGATATTTGCCTTCTTGTCCTGGTCTTCCATTTGGTATGAAACTGTTTCATTGTATTAATAAAAGCAAAAAACAAATGAAAGCTCAGACTCACAAATGCACATCCTTCCACTAGAGGTAATTTGGAAACACTCTGATCTCATCCAGGATACCTGCAATAGATTAGTCAAATGAAAAATGCTTCAGTACAAGAAACCAGGAAAATAAAAAATGCACTGATAATGTGAAAGCCTCTTGTGACTTGTGAGTCTTTTTGCAAAATCACAGGTTAAAGCAAGGACTACTTAGTAACCGATTCAATAGTATGCAAGAACTACTTATTAACCACCATGCACTTTGGGCCCATTCCTTGTTACATGGTATACATGGTATTTATACATGGTATAAAGCCACTCGGCAGAAATTTTAACCAAAACAAGCGGCATATGAAATAAAAATAAAATAAATCCCAAACCAACAAAAAACACCCAAACAAACAAACCAAACAACAACAACAAAAAAGGAAAAAAAAAAAAGGAAAAAAAAAGCAAGAAGCCAGCAAAATGAGGCTTTCATTTTTGTTCTCCATAACTTACATGGCCTCTCATCTTGATTTTGCCTCTCATCGTGATTTTGCCTCAGCAGCTGGTAGCACAGACTCACTACACTCCATCCTTAGCACTGGGGTGTAAAATTGTATGAAATAAAACCCCGCCAAACCACAAACCAGACAAATAAAAATCCTAAGGACACTCCCTCAAGAGATCAACATTTTTTGAACTTTATTAATAGAGAAAAAAAAAAAAAATATCGCTGCAGGTTTTTTTTTTTTAATCTTCGCACATCTGATTTTGATTGCTCACTTCATTATACTGCTTAAGAACACGCAGGAAAGGGGGATGTGCTGGGCCGAGGGAGGGCCTCGGTCCTCACCACACCGTGCGGCGGCCCAGGGCTCGGTTCTACCGGCTAACTGCGGGCAGCTGAGGTGACGTGAGGCGACGGCGCCCGCCCCCGGGGCCTGCCCCTGCCCCCGGGTTCTCTCCTCACCCTTGGGCCCGGCAGCAGCTCCGCAGCGGGCTTTGCCTCGCCCCTTCGCAGCCGTGCCCATGCTTGCCGGCGAGAGAACGTGGCGGAGGACAAGAGGCCGGGCTCGGCGGGGTTCCACGCGCTTCACCCGTCCCGCCGTGTCCTGACGGGAACCCGAGAGCCGCCCCCGGCTCGGCCGTTTCGGGGCGGGGCGCCGAGGGCGGTTCTGCCGTCAGAGGCGCGGGTTGGACGGCGGCGCCGTCAGTCAGCGCTCCACCGCCCGCACAGCGCCGGCGAGCCAGGAACCTGCAGGCGGCGGGGTCGCGTGGCGGCTGCTGAGGCCGGTAGGTGTGACCGCGAGGGGGGCGCGTCAAGAGCGGGCGGGCAGCGTCCTGAGCAGGGGTGAGGAGAGAGCGCTGCTGCCGCTGCCGCCACAGGGCCGCTTCACCACCTCCGGGTGAGCCGCGCCGGGAGCGCCGCGTCGCGAGGGCTCGACTGGGCGGTGGCCGCCGGTCCTTCCGCCGTGGCACCGGCTGAGCCGGGCGGGGGGCGGTGGGGCGATACCGCGGGGCAACGGGGAGTGGAGCCGGGCCTGGCTTGATGAGTCTGCTTAAGGGGCAGCCCTCAGAGCAGCGATAGGACGGTGCCGTGGGGCCAGGAAGGCCGTGGCGCGGGCGGCTCTGCGGGGAAAGGCCCGCGGGGGTGTGAGGAGTAGGGGCTTTGTGCGTGGGGCCAGTGAGGAGGTGTGGAGGAGTAAGGGTTGGTTTGGGGGGACGCATAGGGGGTGTCTGGGCAGTGTCGGAAGCGTACCCGAGGGGAATGGGGGACTTGGGGGGCCGTATCTGGGAGGTCTTGGCGGGGCTGTAAAGCTATGTGTAATAGAAATCTGTTATTTTATTGGACAAAGTGGGCGTCCGTCTCCTGTGAGCTCCCAGGACTGACTTCCCGGCAGCGAGCCGGCTGCGCTGGGAGGTCGATTTGGGTTTCGATGATTACACTCATTCACTGATGAGGAAGTGCTGCGTTTGGTGCTGAAGTGGTAGGTGTGCCAGGAAGGGAGCGCAAGCTTTATGTAATTGGCTCTTACATAATGGCTTTAGGACATTGCTTTTATTAGCACTGCTACCGTGTTTTAAGGTGGCTTGGACTGGAGTGGCTAATGGGTGTGGGTGGGTGTCCTGTGGAACCTGCACACTGTGATTGGGTAGGAGCCTGAGGATGTGAAAATATAGTTATTGGCATTAACTAGGGATGGTTTTGTAATGTGCTCTGGGACAGGTCGATGCTACCTGACCTTAGACAAACACGTGTCTAAATGGTATTAGGCAACTCTTCTGCTAGGGAAAAAACCCACTGCCTTGCTGTGTCTGTCAGCCAGCTGATGTGAACAGGGTAAAACTCTTTCTATTGTCTTCTTGAGTCAAGAAGATGAAACTCATAATTGTTTCAACCTCATGATGCTCAGAAGAGTGGGAAGAGAAAGAAAATACAGGACAGGGAATTGTATGGGAAAGGTTGGTACACACAAAGGCTTGTCCTGTACTGTTGATGCTTGTTGAGTTTAGCTGGAGTTACCCCTATCAGCTGTCTTCCTTATTAACTTTATTTTGGTTGTGTTTTCTCTGCAGTACAACAAAAGGTGTTTGTGTTGGGAGATTCCAATGTCCCAGGAGACTGACTCCATGTAAGCCTCAAGCAATGAACTGGCATTGCTTTTTCCATCTACTCTACCAGCATCAGCCAAAAACCCATGCTGTGTCTTTGCTTTGTCTTTTTAGGGTCCCCAGAATTATAGTGGTAGGGTCTTTGTTGGAATGGCTTGTCTAGTCTTTTCTGTTGAACAGGGGTGGTACACTTTAGAAATGTTTTGTGACATGTTGCTTGTGTTTTCCAAATGGGATTTCAGTAAAGTCCTTGGGTTGTATTAGTAGGCCTTTTGTTTAGAATAATTCAAGCTTGTTTTTAGCTCCTGCTGATTTCTTAGAAATGGTATCATGCAACTGGCCAGAGTGTCTTGTTGTGTCTCATTAAGTGCTTTGCTAAAAAATCCAATACTGAAGCTGCGTGCAGCATCTTTGGCCTGAGACCTAGAGCACATGGTGCTACTGGCTTCCTGAAAGTGGTTCAGAGCTCACAGAGAATTGTATTGTTTTAGTGGCCTGCTAGTAGTATATTTTAGGAGTAATTGTACTTGCAGTGCTACTACATAGCTAGATTTTTAAATCTACGGGGCAAAATTGTGTTGTGGGTTTAGCATTTGGTTGTACTTAGGCATTTCCCACAGCTGGAATAACTTATTTAAAGTAGGAGAGGACCTCCCGCATGGCAACAGAAGAACTTCAGCTGTTCAGGTCCCCTAAGTTTTAGTGCAGTTGTCAGCAGAGCTCTTCACAGCTGCTTGTTCTAGTTGCAATGCAAATGAACAAGTGGAATTGGAAACCTGTAAAAGTTGTTAATGTAGCTGTGCTATAATTTTCACCATGTCTAAGTGCACGATGTTGTGATCAATGTGTTAATTAACCAGCTGTAGAATCTGCCTTCAGCTGCACAAAAATCTACCTGTGTGAACGTTGGTTAAGATCCTGAAGGTTAAAAAAAACCCCAGGTAAACACACAAAAAAAAAATCACAAACAACAGACAAAGTTATAAGCTAGAAGAGAACTGGAAAGATAAGAGTAGCTTGTGAGGATAATGGCAATTCATATAAATCCTTAATTTGCCACATCTTTAAGTTTTTCAATAGGGTTTGAATACTGGTCCCCTTTTGGTTTTTATATTAAGAGTGTGCTAATAGAGTTGTAATCTAGCAGGCATCTTTTTAAAGTTTATAGAATCATAGAAATGTCTGGGTTGAAAGGGACCTCTAGAGCTCATCTAGCCCAACCCCCTGCTGAGAGCAGGGACATCTTCAACTAGAGCAGGTTGCTCAGAGCCCTGTCAAGCCCCACCTTGAATATCTCCAGGGATGGGGCCTCCACCACCTCCCTGGGCAAACCTGTTCCAGTGCCAACCACTCTCGTGGGTTAGAACTTCTTCCTTACTTCTAACCTAAATCCAGTCCTTTCTAATTTAAAACCATTGCCCCTTGTCCATTCACCACAGGCCTTTGTGAACAGGCCCTCTTCAGTCTTTATAAGCTCCCTTCAGGTACTGGAAGGTCTCCCTGGAGCCTTCTCTTCTCCAGGCTGAACAATCCCAACTCCCTCAGCCTGTCCTCATAGGAGAGGTGTTCCAGTCCCCCTGATCATCTTCATTGCCTCCTCTGGACCCACTCCATCGGGTCCATGCCCTTCCTGTGCTGAGGGCTCCAGAGCCACTTGTCACTGCTCTCCATCTGGACTTTAAGCCATTGACCACTACCCTCTGGGTATGGCCATCCAGCCAATTCCTTATCCATGGAATGGTCCACCCATCAAATCAAATCTCCAACTTGGTGAGTGGGATGTTGTGGGGACCATGTCAAAGCCCTTGCAGATGTCCAGATAGATCACATCCATAGGTCATCCCTTATCCACTGATGCAGTCACTGTCATAGAAAGCCACAAGGTTTGTCAGGCAGAATTTCCACTTAGTTGCACATTCTCACATTCTTATTTTCTAACACATTGGATCTATTTGTTCTCTGCTGTGTTAGATAAACTGTACTGTGAAAAGCCTCTTTATTACATTTCTTGTACCAGTGGAATTTTTTTTTAGTTTTTGTACAGTAAGGAAAAACAAGCCTGGAAAATAAAAATCAGCTTTTCCAATGAGTTAATTGGAGAAGGGCAGTTTTATCCTAAAGTTACATCACCTTTAAGTGATACACTGTATTGCTTTTGAGATGACTATATAATGGTCTTTTTTGGAAAAAGTTCTGAATATTTTTGTGAGGTCTAGACTTGCTTTTGTGTGGGTATATAGAAAGCTTCTCGTAAAGCTCTAAATTGTATACCTTTCCTATTCTTATATTCCAGGCTGTAACAACTTTCTGCCTTACTGAAGGAAGGGACTCCTATTTGTGGAGTGGCGATGTCAAGAACTGTATCATCCTGGATCTTAAGCTCCGCAAGGAACAGCATTGTTTTACAAGGAAAAGGACATTTGTACTCAATCTATATCCCAAATAGAAACAAGATAAAATGGAAGCTTGCTTTCTCCAAGACACATCTCTACCCTGCTGGGAGATGCAGCTTAGACAATACCTTCTCCTTAAATAAAGCATTCCGACACACTTCCACTGAGGAAGAACATTTTTCTTTCCAGTTGTCTCCATCACAAATCAATGATATGCTCAGGGCAGGCGAATTATCCCATAAAATACTGGATTTGAATGGTAAAAATGCCAATTCTGTGTTGAGGTTTGAAAGTAACCAGCTGGCATCCAACACCCCCATTGAAGACCGCAGAAGTGCAGCCACTTGCTTGCAGACCAAAGGGATGATGTTTGGAGTCTTCGATGGCCACGCAGGCTCTGCCTGTGCTCAGGCAGTAAGCGAGAGGCTGCTTCATTACATAGCAGTGTCTCTCATGTCCCGGCAAACCCTGGAACAGATTGAGCTTGCTGTGGAGTGCATGAAACCAGTTCTGCCTATTTTACAGTGGCACAAGCATCCAAATGATGTAGAGTATCAAGAAATAGCTTCACAATATTTTGAAAACCTCCGGGTTTACTGGCAGCATTTATTGGACCTAGATGCGGAGCCAGGCTTTAGTTTAGAAGAAGCCATGATATGTGCATTCAAAAGGTTAGACTCTGACATCTCACTGGAAGTTCAGGCTCCCCAGGAAAATGAGTTCATGAGAAATATTGCACTTCAAGTAGCTTTTTCTGGTGCAACAGCCTGTGTAGCTCACATTGATGGTGTTCACTTACATGTGGCAAATACTGGTGATTGCAGAGCAGTTTTAGGTGTTCATGAAGAAGATGGAACATGGTCTACTCTCCCTCTAACCCGAGACCACAATGCCTTTGATGAATTTGAAATCAGAAGACTGAAGAGAGAGCATCCTAGGTCTGAGGAGAAAACTCTGTTTGTGAATGACAGATTACTGGGGATTCTCATGCCCTCCAGAGCTTTTGGAGATGTGCAATTAAAATGGAGTAAAGAATTGCAACACAGCATTCTTGAGAATAGCTGTGATGTTGAGGCACTAAATATTTATCAGTATGTTCCTCCAAACTACCACACACCCCCTTATTTAACTGCAGAGCCTGAAGTCACATACCACAAATTAAGAAGCAAAGACAAATTTCTAGTTATTGCTTCAGATGGACTATGGGAGATGCTAAGTAATGAGCAGGTTGTAAAACTTGTTGCCGGACACCTTACAGAGCTTAATGTGCAGAAACCACAACTGGCTTTTGAGAAACCAGTTAATTTGGGTTATATGCACAGCTTGTTACTTCAAAGGAAAAACAGAGGCATTGCCTCCCTTGACCAGAACATAGCTACTCACTTAATAAGGCATGCCATTGGAAGTAATGAGTATGGGGAGGTGGACCAAGAAAAACTTGCTGCAATGCTGACGCTGCCTGAAGACCTTGCAAGAATGTACAGAGATGATATCACAGTTACTGTGGTGTATTTTAATTCAGAAACAATTGAAAATTACTACAGAAACAATGAATAGAGACTTGTACTGCTGCTGTTCTATACCACTAGCCAACTTCCATACTGAAACCGTTACTGTTTCTCTCATAGTGGAGCTGTTGCCAGTGTTCCAGTCTGGCAGTTCCTAAATCTTTCTGTTACTTACTAGTCTTGAAAAATAACTTTCTAGAAATGAGTTGGTGAATTTCCTTGGGTTTCCAGGTCTGTAGACACTGAAGAAAAATACTTTGTTGAAAGTTCACAGAAATGTAACTGAAGTAAAGATTGCTGACCAAGTTCTGAGTCCACGGAAACTACTGGTAAAACTATTAAAATGAACAAATGAGACTAATTTCACTGACTGGTACAATTTAATATGGAGATGGTAATTCCTGTAGCTGCATGGAGTGTAAGAAAGGCTCTGCTGTTGTGGAAAATGAGTGGCATCCTATTGAAGCACTGTAATTGAATTAAATAAACAAGATACCAAACCTTTATTTGATAGAACAGTGTCAGATATTTTAACTGATTGCCATGTATATGTGAAGACAACACTAAAGGCTGGTCACAGAGCCTGGGGATTGTCAGACACTTTTTTTTTTTTTCCCCTAAATTTTTTAAGATAGAAAACAGTCTTCTGTTCTTCCCCAATTATTTTGAAGTGTGAGTGCATGTTCTCTTAATTCTGTGTCTGGACCCTAACACACAAGGGAATTCATGGTTCCCTGCTTAGGAATTGAAGGTAATAGATGTAAGCGTTTAAGTGTTTAACTTGCTTATAAACCCTTTTATTAAATATTAATCTATGAAGTGCTGTGCATCAAATCCACCAAATGTAATTTAAATCAAGTTCGACAGATCCAGAAGTTGAAAAATTCCTCTGAATGTAAATACAGCAAAAGAGAGAGCACCTTTCTCTTCAGATTTGAATTAGAAAAGAGAAATAACCTCTGATATTCACCAAAACAGGTTTAAACTCTTTATTTTACTCTTATTCTTGCCTTTGGACATCAACTTTTCCTTGTAGATGTAGAGTTCTTTAAAGAATGTATGTTCTAATCTTAACATATACTGTTGGTTTTTTTACAGAGATTTGCTTTTGTACTGTGCTTTTTAGAGTGCCAATCCAAGCTTGCAAATTAGCTTTATTTTCTTAAACATATGGTATTCTCTAGTGACTCTCTTGTGTATGCACAGCAGTAACTGTTGCTGACAAGAATGTGCATACTGGGAATATGGCACTGTTTACTGCTGTTTCTACTGAGTAAGAACTCATGTGGGTGCAGCAGAGCAGATAAAAATATCACACTTTTTTTCTTCAGTTTAACAGATAAAAAAGTACTTGAATTTTTCTCAAGATCTTAAATAGATAACATCTTGGGGCATAAACAAGTAGCAGATGTGGATTTTTATATACTTTTCCTCTAGGTAAAAATTCTCAGTGCTTTTACATGCATTTAAATAATATGTTTTGAATATTGACTAGAAGGCAAGTTAAACTGTTAAAAAATATTAATGCTTTTTACTAGTTAGGATTGACCTATAATGCAGTGCTACGATTGCAATCACTGAATATACATCCTTAAAAGCCCTCTGCTCTGGAAAATGAATTTCAATCTTAAGTTTGTGGGGTTTCGTTATTGTTGGGTGGTTTGGTTCGTTGGTTTGGTTTTCATTTTGTGCATATTGGAGGTCTGTTCCCCTTTATCAATAAATCAGGATTGCCTCAAGAAATCTGACACTTGGATCTTGGGGACAGGAGCTGCAGGAAGAGTTTAGGTATGTACAGGGTGTTACAGAAGTTGCTGAAATTCTTGTGGCTTGGGTGCAACTTGAAAAACGTGCCCATATCCTCCAGGCTGATACAGATTTCATCTGCCCAGACGGTTGAAAGGCAGGCCCTGTGTTACCCTCGGGAGGGGTCTGGTCTGACTGCAAGGAGAGTGGGTGGAGCTGCTCCTAAACCCTTCTGGCTTTAAGTGGGCTGTTTCCAGTTGCTATTACAAATCCTTCTGTGGGATTGGTCACATTCTTCATTGCTTGAAATTTAGCCATAAATCAGTAAAAGAATGCATTTCTACACTACCTCTAAATAAATTACTTAGCAGTGTAGCTAGAGGAAGAGAGGGGCTAAACCACATTAGAACTGATATGAAGTGATTTTTTTAATTTTTTTTTTTTTTTTTAGAGCAAACCTGCAAAGACCAAAGCAATGTAGCAAAACAGCTACCATATATAGTCACAGTATATAGTCATCAAATAAGCTGGCTTGTTCTTTTCACCACCCAGTTGTGATTTCTGGGTGGTCTTTTGAAAGAGTCAGTGTGACATTACATGATGGAAGAGATACTCCTGGATACATTACTGTGTATAGCTTGTTGTAGCTGCAAATGGATGATGATTACTTTGGGGGAAAGTGACATTACTAAAGGGACTATTTCTAATTTCTTGTCAGTTTTGCTCAGTTTCATATGCAACACTATCATCCCACAGTAGAAGTGCATAACAAGTCATTTTAGGTGGGGCATTTTTTCTTTATTTTAAAATGGGATTTAACTGCATGTTCCTTGGAATTTGTTGCAGGCCAGTGAAAGCAACCTATCCATAGTTGTGGTAAGGAAAAGAATTATTCAACCCATTTGAACTAGATCACACACATTTTCATCTGTAACTGCAAACACAGCTAATAGGCATTAATAAAAGTAGTATTTTGTGACTTGAAGAATCAGGGATGTTTTAATGAGTGAAGTAAATGCATTAATCTGCTCCTGCAAGCACAAATATGTGAAGAGTTGAGAACCTGTTTAGATGCACATCCTGCAACACTGAAAATAAGAAATATTTTTGCAGGCGGTCTATTTGGTTTAGGTTAGATAGTTCTGCTTGGTGCTTGTTTCCTTTATCTCCATAGCAGTACAGAGAAGCAAGTGTCAAAAAGTCACACAACTTCTATGTAATTATTCCCTAAAATGTAAACTTTGGCTTGAAATACAACTTTGTTACTTTGTTTTTTCTCCATAACTCTTCTTCCATGTTCTTAAATTATAATACTTTTTTATACTCAGTTTTAGGGGTTGTGGGGTTTTGGTGTGGTTTTTTTTGTAACTCTTCTTAAAGTATGAGGTGGGTCACTGGTTTTGTAAGGAAAAATACTCATTTAACACTGAAAATTATTGCGAGTTTTGGTTGCTGTACTGGAATCTGTAATTCTTTCTGCTGAATGCTTATATGAAAAGGTGCCAGATTCCAGTTTAAAAGAGCATAAATGTTCAGTTTGGGGTGAGAGTAAATAGTTTGAGTAGGCTTCGTGAGTTTGCTGAAGTGTTTGTAGGTCTGTGGTTTTCCCACGATGGAAACAATTGTTAATCCATAAAAGGACGTCTTGATACTATTGAAGTGCCACTAAATTAACCAGTCAGCAGAGGGAGCACGAGTTCTTTCGCCAAGGTATCAAAACTGTGCTTTAGTTAATTTGACAAATCCACATAAAAATATTTTAATTATGATAGGCTCACATACACATTTTTTATTAGCAAGCTATCATTGTAACATTCACATCAAATGTCTGTTGTAATTGTCTTAAAAATAATGCAAACTTCCTACTATGCATCTATAGACACACTGATTAAATCCTTGAATTACAACAGACCAGTAGAAAGGCAAGTGGTCATTACTTCATTTTTGAGGCTTAACTTTATTTCCATTCATTCCAAACCGAGTGGGTTGTTAGTTCAGACTCTGACTTGTACTTCTCTTAAATCAGCCAAAATATGCTAGTAGTGAAAATAGTCCTTGGCTGTAGGTGACAGAGTGTGTTAGAAACCAACAGTTTACAGTCAGCTCAGGAGTTCTGAGCACTGATGTTGGAGCCTTTGACAGACTCTTTTCTAGTTTTGTTCAATGCGCTCAGCATCGTGCTCTCTGAAATGGACTTTGTTGCTCTTGTATCACTACTTAATGCTCCACAGTTCTGTCGGCTTTTCTTAACAGAAAGGATTTAAATTACAGCGTTACTGAATAAATCGTTTGCTTTGTACCTGCAGAACCGAAGTTGGCCAGAAGATGTCACCTGCGCTTTGCAGGAGAACTGCGTTAGGCCTTCTGTCTCTTCACTGTTTGCTATCTATCCGTTACATAAAAGTCAGGTGCCGTTGCAAAATAGAAAAAAAAAACCCCAACCCACCAATCGCCTAATCATATCTTTAAAAATATGTATGATTTTACCATCATTGTAATTCCAATTTGTGAACTGGATAATCTGAGCCAGAGTTTGATTAACTTTATTTCTTTGTATAAGCCAAGTATTAATGTCCCAAGTATCCTAAGCAGTTGCTTTGTGCACACCACTCTCTTTGTCCCAGCACTCCTAGAGCCAAGAACTTGAGAGTGAAGCCAAGAGGCACCTGTGTGAGTTTCCTGAAGAATCTTTGATTGCACAAGAGTAAAAGATGTGGAAATCTTTGCTCAGCCATTACCGTTATAGAAGTGTAGCTGGCCATGAGCAGCCATGGTGTGCTGGCAGCCCAGAAGGCAAATCCATCCTGGGCTGCATCAGGAGAAGTGTGGCCAGCAGATGGAGAGAGGTGATTCTACTGCTCCGCTCTGGTCAGACCTCACCTGGAGTACTGTGTCCAGCTCTGGAGCCCTCAGCACAGGAAGGGCATGGACCTGATGGAGTGGGTCCAGAGGAGGCCATGAAGATGATCAGGGGGGCTGGAATGCCTCTCCTACAAGGACAGGCTGAGGGAGCTGGGATTGTTCAGCCTGGAGAAGAGAAGGCTCCAGGGAGACCTTCCAGTACCTGAAGGGAGCTTATAAAGACTGAAGAGGGCCTGTTCACAAAGGCCTGTGGTGAATGGACAAGGGGCAATGGTTTTAAATTAGAAAGGACTGGATTTAGGTTAGAAGTAAGGAAGAAGTTCTAACCCACGAGAGTGGTTGGCACTGGAACAGGTTTGCCCAGGGAGGTGGTGGAGGCCCCATCCCTGGAGATATTCAAGGTGGGGCTTGACAGGGCTCTGAGCAACCAGCTCTAGTTTAGATGTCCTTGCTCTCAGCAGGGGGGTTGGACTAGATGAGCTCTAGAGGTCCCTTTCAACCCAGACATTTCTAAGATTCTACCTGAGCAGCTCAGAAGCTGAAGTTAGACAGAGTGGCCCTGTAGCTACACCATGGCTTAGCTTAAATTGGTTTTGTTTGGACAGAGTTATAGTCTGGAAAATAAATTCAAATGCTTCTGGAGGAGATGGGGAAAAAAAATATCACTCATATATATGTGATATACTTGCTAATCAGATCTTTGCTGTGTACTATATTAAAAGTAAAAGCTAGTCTTTTATCTAAATTTTTAGGCTAAGTAGGTCATGATTTAAACCTTTCAGGGTTGGGACTTACGTTGCATCATCTTGTGTTTTAAAAAAAAAAAAGTTATCACTGTTTGCAAGCATTTTGTAAAGCTGTTGCCATGCATTAAGAAACTCAGTTTGCCAGTGGTTTACTTTGCTGTGATATTCTTGAGGTATGGACAGAGATCTTTCACGTGCAGAGCTGCGTTTATGAGTAAGAGCTCATTGGTGCATTTTCAAATGATAATAGTAGAGTGTAAATTTACTAATGACCTTGATCCTTTTTCAAAAGATGTGCCGAACACTGCTTATTTATATATTTTTTGCTATTACTTTGTTTATAGTACACCCTAAGTCTACAATCTTCAGCTACAGTAGGACAGATTGCACTAGTCAATAGTCTGAAAATTTCTCTGGTGACAGGCAGAGAGAGAGTAGGAGTCCCTGTACAACCTAAGAAAACAATACAACGTTGCTGTCCTTTTACAGCTATGTTACAAAAAGAAAAAGGGGTTTCATTTTGTGCAGCTTTGCAACCACCCCAGAGAAAGGTAGATATGCTTGTTTATCTTAATCTCCTTTTCTGGAGTGCAAGTTAATTGTTTTAATGTTTTCTTTGTTTGTTTCCATTCCTCCTTTAGAGGCATTCTAGTGTCATTTTCAGTGAATGCAAGTAATAAATATTTCTGCCTTGCTCACCTGCCAACTCATCTTTTATTCATTCTGCTGATGAAAACCATCTCCCATGAAACTTTTGTTGCTGAAAGAGTTCAAAAATTTTTCAGTTATGGATGTAAATAGATCCTTTTTCAGTTTAGGCTGAGAATTTTCTATTACGTTGTTACACTTTTTTTTCAAAATTCTGACAATTAGAGCAACAGAAAGAATGCAATCAAGTAAACATAAACTGTGAAGTTAAAGGACATAGAAGTGTGCATCTACTTAAGTTTTATTTTTATCTAAAGAGGTTTTCTATACTTGACTATATGAAATTTAACTGCTTCAAGAGCTAGCCCATTAACTTAGAGGCATAACTGAATTTTTCTGACACATTCCTTCGGAACATGTCAGAATCTGGCTCTGATTTTCAAGATGGTGTTGAATTAAAATAAAACATGCCAATGATGTAGGCATTGCCTCAAGTCAGATCTCTTGAGGCACTGGTCACTGAGAGCATTATCCTCTGAGCTGTGGCTGTGGATAAAACTGATAAAGCAAGCAAATGTCCACCTCTGAAAGATCATGTGTTTTTTTTTTTTTCATTCCCTGACCTATCAGAGGGAATGCACTGTCTTGTTCTTCCTCAAGATCCCATAAGATGGCTCTGCCATCACATCCTGGGACTTGGCCCGGAATCAGTTGACCTCTCCTTGAAAAACTTGGAAGGAGTAAGAGTGTGAAACACCTGGATGTGTACATTCTAACTGCAAACAAGATGCAGTTTTAGGTGTGTAATACTCATGACTGATGATTGCAGATCTTTTTTTGCAAATTACAAGAGCAGTTGGCTGTTGGCTGATAGTTTTCTTTATTGCTGACCAGGTTTTGAACGCAGCTTTTTAGCTGTTTTGGTTTTTGATTGGTTTTTTTTCTGGTTTTTCCTTTTTTTTAGATATAGGTTCAATAGCCTATTAATAACCTATTCAAGCTGAAAGTTCTGTTCATCCTCACTCTCCAAACAAGAGGTATTTCCATTGTTCATTACTATGTGCCACTTCCATTTCAACCTTGAACTTATAAATCATAAATGAGCTTGAAGTATTCATTTCCCTCTTTCAGCACTACCTTTATCTAGTATTTGCTGACATGGCTCATTATAACTTATGTCTGAGCAATGTGAGACCTTGTTTTCTGAACAGATGAATTCATTGTTGAAAAGGACTCTATAAATAGATTTTGGGGGCCACCAAAATAAGGAATCCTAGCTCATTAGGATCTCAGATGGAACAATGTGATCTGATACACAGAAATTTTGAGCTGATAAAATGAAAGACATAGCTAATTGGTTCTAAACTTTTAAATTACAAATGGGCTATTTTTGAATTACTGTTAAGGGTGATAGAAGCCATCTGGAAAAAGAGATTCAAGGCAGTATATATTGCAAGGAAAGAAAAGATTAAAAAATAGGGTAGTCAATATAAGGAAAATACATTAAGTGTATACAATGGGATAAACATATTACTTATGTAATATATCTTCTGTTATTCTGAGCTATCTTCTTCAGGTGAGGCTTGCATAACATTCAAACCCTGTTAACCTCTGCCTATCTTCCTCATATGTAAAAGGCAGATATGTCTCTTCTATCAACACTTGGTGCTGAAGTGGTAAAATAAATATATGGATATGTAACTCTATTTTAGTATCTCAAGTAGGATTACTAACAGAAAAGCATGAATCCTCTAAATGATCTAGTTTCATGGCAAACTAAAGTCTTACTGCATCAGCTCAGAATCATGTCCTTTGGGAACACAATGAATAACTGTGGGCATGTTCTGCTCTGCCTAATGCTGGCACACGGTGCCTTCCAGAAGTCGAAACCTATTTCGGGGCATGCATGAAGACTTTGCCCTAGTTCTTCCCTTACTGGCAGGTGTCAAACATGGTTGCACGCCAAACTAAGTCAGTCAGTTTTACTATAATGAAATAATATCCTAACTAATGTCTTTAATTCCTCTTTCCTTACTGAGGAAACAAAACAAAACAAAAAAGGGTACTGTGCAGAGTGAAGACTCTGTAATCCTGAGACACTGTAAAGAACTGAGCAAAAGCTGTAGACCATCTGCTTTTTAAAAATTACGTTACCTCAATATACAAAAAACCCCAAGCTCCATTAATGTAAATACTATCCTCTTAAAAACAAGCAAGTATGAATGGGCAGTCTGTCTAAGCAGATTTTTTTTTTTAGTGTTTGTGAAGCTGAAGACTCAGAGGCTGCAGCAAAATCTGCATACACATAGTTCAAAACTACCATGATCACACTCTGATAAATTTGTGTGTTTAGTATCAAAGCTGAAAGCACAAATTTTTTTCTAAATATTTCACTTTTAGAATAAGTTACTGATCCTAATTACACTAGGGGTCATGTAAGACACGACTGATTTAAAGAAAACAAACTAACAGAAAATTTGACTTGAAAAATAAATTTGCTGTGCTCATTTCAAAATGACTGAAGTATTTCTTGCATGCTTATTTTTTTCCTTTGGTCTCTGTGGATTTGTAAACCTTATGTTTCTTTTTGCAAAGGATGTGTTAATTCACATTGTATGCAACACTCATGAAAGAATGAGTCATAAGTAATGTATTGTCAAATTTTTTTTAGGCATTTGCACTAGATACTGATTTTTCTGAGGCTTGTCTTTCTGTGAGGAAATGAAGTATTTGATACAGTGGGGAAAAAAAAAAAACCAAAGTATAAAACATCAGCAAGAAATGCTACTTTATTATTATTCACTATGAAAGTCTTAATGGTGTATCTTACATTATTATGTCAGTGGTTTAAGCATAACACAACCTTAAAAGATATGTACAGTGCTCACAGTCACTGTCTCTAATCAAAGTTGCCAACCACCGTCATTACTCACTAAACAGTTCAATGTATAGCTTTTGACCTGCCTTATTAGTCATCAGTAGCCAACATAGCATGCAACCATCTGACTCAAACCACATTTAATTGGATACTGATGGATGAATGGTTTCAGATAACATAAGAATCTGCTTACAAATGGTGTGTTAAACTCTGCCCTTTTGCTTTGTGAAAATGCCTTGTTCACAGGTCTGATGATATTGTGTGGTCTAGGAAAGAGCACTGTGCTTTCCCAGGATACTCCAGGAAGGACTCTGGCCTTGGTAGTTGTCCAATTTCAAAGCCACACCAAAGCAACTGTGGGGGACATCAGGCAAATAGGGAGGTTAGCTCACTGCACCATACTCCAGTAATTTCTTTACCATCTCTGGTCACACAACAGTTAATAGAGATAAGTTAGGGAGCCAATTTTAATACACTGTTCTGTTTCATAGCCTTAAATCTTAAAGATGATGATTCACAACCTTTATTCAATGATGGGCATCTGATTCATTGCTGGTTTTAGTGGAAATGGATTTTTATATTGCGGTATAATTGTTCACGTTGACTTTATAAGGACTGCAATTATTTCTATTCTTGGTGTCTCTTTGGAGGATTTATAGCTTGTCTGTAAAACCTATAACCTGCCAAGCTACATCATTATAGCAATTTCTATCTGGAAGTGATTTAAAGTGGTCATTTTTTATTTATGAAAAGGGTTTTCTTTAAAAAAAGTTTCAAATCATTCACAACCTTTTCATTAGCATATAGAATCCTAGTTTTCATTTTAAAATGAAAGAAACAATTTTCTGTTGATTTAGCTAACCTGAAATGTCTCATACTTGCACTATTAACAGTGTCACACGCTGGTTTTCACAAGATAAAAGCTGGAATGTTTGGAAGTAATCAACAAAATAATACAGGGAAATAAACCCTACAATTTTTAAAAATATTTTTTTCCTCAGGGGAAAAACAATTTTCTTTTTAAAGGAAACTCAGAAATGCCATCAGTGCCTTTTGAAGTTAAATGGCTTATTCAGGAACAGCTTAGATGAAATGACGTATTAATTTTTAAAGTTTCACTGTCTATAACTTGAACAGAGCAATTCATATTGAATCATGACAGTGCTGTTAGTCTTTCAGTCTTTAGGGCCACGTTTGTTTCATTTTACCTTGTGAAGAAAAGTGATACACATGCCATAACTGCATTTGAAGCATGCTGTTACCTGCACAGTAGAAATCTGGATAATTCCTTGTTGAAAGTTTGCTCATTTCAAATCCCATTATGAATGGTCACTAGCTGAGGCTGACTTGTATTAGCAATTGTAGGGTGAGGTGTTTTTTATGTGGGGTTGTTGTGGTTGGTTGGTTGGTTTTTTTTGTTGTTTGTTCTAAATGTTAGTGCACATTTTACTAGATTTCTTGGGAACACCAGGGATCAAGCATCCTTCTGGGAGATCTGAGCTGACTAATGGCAGCATATTGTGAATGTTCTTTTGCATCTCAAGATAAAACAATCTGACTCATTTTGGGATACTTGTATTCACAGTAAGAAAAAATAATAGTAAAAACAAATCTGACATTTAGCATTTATTATTCCCATAACTTGGTCCAAAATGCTTTGGTTTAACGTTTGTTCTGTCAAGGAGTAACTATTAGTTCTCCTTTACTGTGTCTATTTCAGAGCCTGAGGCTGCTGAGACAGGGTGTCAGCAACTTTGCAAAAGTTACTGTATGTTTTGAACTGATGCCAATGATACTGTAATTATCTCAGAACAAATTTGTCTTGATCACTAGGGCAGAAAACTTTCTCTGTTGTTATGAAATCATTGTTAGAAAACAGTGTTTCTTCTTAGTTGCAGAATGTATAAGGGGTGGGTAAAACATGATGTCAAAACCTGAAATTTTAATGGGTAAATCTATTATAAACATTCAGGTGCCCTGTCTTCCAGATCTGTTTCTATCCAAAAGCCATAGAGTCAAGCTTAACAAGGTGCTAATCATAAACTTCAAGAAAAGGGATAAGTCTTTGAGCCAAATGATTCTGTGATGTACTTATGTGATTCTGATCTCACTTTTCCAATACAAAATTTCTGTTCTTATACCACTATCTGAAGTAGACTTCAACTAGCTCAGTAAAATCCACTTACATCAGGTAAGGATTGACAGTCTCTGGCATTATGATTGATATGGAAGCTTTATCTCTATCAGCTTCCATAGGCTTTCTCTGAAGTTTCTATCTCTGGCATTCAATCATCATATCCATGAACATTCAGGACACTTGATTTTCATAATGTATTTTTTACAATTCCAATGACAATTCTATTTCTATTTCATATGGTTCATTTATAGTTCTGACTATGGAAATACTTTAGGTAAGTTTACTGTGGTTCCAATCCTTACACTGTGCATTTAGAAATGTGCTAATCTAGACTGTATTCACGTCTGCAGAAAAGTCTATTTATGTCTGTTTCTGGAAAGGGAGGGTTCTTGTTCTGTGAGCTAAGAAAAGGTGAATCCATATGACTGTCAGTCTAGAGAAACCCCCCAGCCCTGACTGACAGCTGGTGCATGTATTGCACAGATGACTAGAACTATTCAGCTCTTGGTAAACCGCCTACTACTTATCTGCCTCTCACTTGCCAAATGTCAATTACACAAATGTCTGTCTCTGTCAAGAGTGTATGCTGGGGCTGTGGAGCATTTGAGTCAATGCTAGATGTGTACTTTATCAGTCATCTGGCCTGCTGTCAGCAGAGTCCTCATTTCCACCTAGCACATCAAACTGGGGATGAGAAAAGCCTCCCTCAAGATTATGTTCTTGACAATTTGCATGGGATGTGCTCAAAGATGCTCCCATTCGACACCAAGCTGTAAAACACCATGGAATAAACTGATAACACTTGTGTGTAAAAACAATGGTCTGATATTGCTCTATGGTCTTTATAATGGATAGGGGTTTTTGATTCTTCCCCTTTAAAGGCTAAATCACAAGGGGCTTTTAGACATTACTTACAAGTTGTCTGTAGCTTACATAATGGCATTCACCTTTTAAGGCAATATTTTAGGCTGAAATGAAGAGAATTTAGAATTATCTCCCTCTACCTGGCAACCTGCTGTTGAGTGCAGGTTGTGTGTGTTGTTCCAAGTATTCTTATGGCTTGACTCAGTCTAGAGTACTGTAATCATAAACCTTGTATATTTAAGATAAATTATGTTTCCAGGGACAACCACACCAGTATAAAAATAAAAGAATCAAGGTTTTAACCTGTTGTTTGGGGATCAGTCTGAAGAATTTCAACTCTGTTGCAGTCACTGAATCCATACAAGTGTAATGTATTTGGAATCTTACCCTAGGTATTTATAATGTATCAGAACAGTTCTCTACAGCTGGTTGTAACCATCATCTGTTAAAGTATGTAAACTGAGAAGTCAATAGTAAGATGAGTAGTAGTCTGAGCCAGAGTTTGTTTACAAAGTGAATTACTGCACATTAATGGTATGGATTGTATATTAGCTCTTTTCCAGTAGACCTGTGTATCCTCTTAAGACAGTTCTTGAATGCAAAGTGGTAAACAGTGGAATATAAAGCCCTTCACTGGACAATACACACAGTTAGCTACAGCATGGCACTGAAGAATGACTAGCTTTGACTCAAAGACAGCAAATAGTTGCTGGGGTGAAATGCTCTTTCTTAGCTAAAAAAAGCTGTTGGTGGGACCCTTTGTACAGTGCTGTGTTGATATGACTGCTTCACTTCTCGTCACAGAATGCTGAGGGAGATCTGCACCATCTTTCATTGGAAGGGGAAGACAGGATTTCAGCTTGTAGTATCTTTGTGCATGTGGATTGATTTTCTTTTGAAGTGTTTGCACACAGGAGGTAGTGCAAAATAGATAGTAAGTACCCTGGCTTAGTGGTCATGCTGTAGACAAACCTGTTAGTCACTCCTTGGCAAAGACTGTCTGTTCTAGAAGAGTTTAGCAAAAAAAGGTTTCTTTCACTTTAATTTTCTAACTTTCAGATTTTATAACATCAATAAAAATCAGATAAATCTGGTGTATGACAATGCAGCTTTTCTCTGATAATGGCTGCATTTCTCTTAAGCTTTGATACTTAGCAGTATCAAAGTGTGTTTTCTGACAAGTGTCAGAATTTTAAAAGTGCTGAATATCTAAGGTGAAGGAAGGGAGCTTTGACCTACTGAAAACAGCATATTGCTTTAGTATATATTTCTCTGTTACCTCTATTCTGGTTGACAGTGTCAGTCATGACTCTCCATTAATTGAGGTGAAACCATTTTCCTGAAGAAAGCAGTTCTAACAGATAGAGTCCATTCCATGGCTTATTCCCTGTGTTCAGACCTGACTGCAGAGACCTGAAAAAGACAAAGAAGTCTGCTGGAAGTGTAGGGATATCATCGTATATCAGTTTTTAGAAATAAAACTCACTTTTCTGACTTAATCCAAGGATCATAGTAACATTTCAATCTTTTTATTCTTTTCAGTTTAGTGTTTAGAGGACAGCTTTCTGTGGGAGGCTATAGTCTTTCAGCATTTGAAATGGTCAAATGCCAAAGGCGAGGCAGATTATGTGTAGAGGGAGAGGAACAATTTACTAGTTGGATTAACAGTCATGAATAAATTCATCAGCATACCCTAGAGGGAAAAGTCTAAAGGACTGAATTTTTACTTAGTAAATAGTGGATATTAATATTAGTGACCACTAAAATAGATAGGTGTAGGATGCTATGTATTCAGCTGCAGCAGTTGCTGAACAGGCTTTGACTCTAATCTGGTCAGATTTTCAATCCTTTCAAAGTAATTGTGAAATGAATTGCATTCAGTAGTCTTAAAGAGCATGCCTAGAGTATAACCTACGAAAATAGGACAAGTTGGAATCATCCCACTTTCAGCCTTAAGCAGCCTTAATGCACTGGTAATTAGGACCATATTTATCTAAAGAAGAAATTAAGTCCCTGTTCACAGACTTCTGCGATTTTTACAATTATTTCAAATATTGCTAAACTATCCATAACACTGTTTTGTTTTTGTGTTGGTTTGGATTTTTTTTTTCCTTGTACTTCTATCACACAGATTGACTGTTAAGTCATATTGATCAGAAAGGGAACATGAGCAAGAACCTTCAATGAAAAAAATCATTAACCTGAGAGCCATGGATCTGTTCAGTCTTTCTGAAAATGAGCCATAGATTTGTTTTTACTATACTTCTCTACCTTCCCACTATTTGTCCACCTGAATAATGTATAGAGATTGCTGTCTCTGTTCTGTGTCTGTATGGTGCCAAGTACAAGGACTAGAGACTCTCTGAACTGCACGTGTTGAAGAATTACTATCCAACCAGTAACTAGGCAAGTTGAAAGCAAATCTTCAGTCCCATAGAACTGAAGTAGTGCTGAGATGAGACCTCATTAATAATTTCTGTCACAAATTATGGGAGTATTTGTTGGAAATGATCAAGTTAGGCAACCAACAGCTTTCAATCATAAAGGTACTACCATAACTCTATAGGATAATGTAGGTTTTTGCCAGCTGAATTCATGACCCTTAGCCTTGGAGATTTTCAAACCTCTCTGGGTAATCTGTTACTTTTCTTAACCACCACTGTTATAAAAAAAAAAATCTCTTATGTCTTTCCCTTGTTGCAACTTGTGACTACTGCTCTTCGTGCTTTTGTGACATCCCTTTGAGGACCAGTCTGTTGCTGTCTTCTCTATAAACCTCTACTTCAGGTAGCAGAAGACAACACAAAATGATAATTTTTGTTTGAAAAATCTTACCAGTGATATTAATATTTATAAGCACAAGTAAATTAAATCACCTCCCAGATTTTGTATGTACTGTGGTAAACTAAGTCTAAACTGGCAAGTATTTCTTAAGCTACAGAACATCTAGTAGTGATTCATATTGCCTTGAGATTTGGCTATGGATACAATAGTAAATAAAAGAAAGAGAATTCTCTGGAATGTTGATAGAAATTACTAAATCAGGTGGTGCTATCAAAATGCTACTGTTCTATTATCCATCTGTACTGAACTGATGTAAAGTAAAATAACAAGAGGCCTGCCTACACAGTAGCTACTGGTGCTGTTTATGGTTAGTAGAGTTGTATTAGAGGTAAATTACAAATTTTAAAAAAAAGTTTGTATAAGGACATCTTTAATCTGCACTGTGATTAAACAGTGAATTTGGTATCTGTCATTAGTACCACATTCTCTTGTTAAAATAAATAAGCAGATGTACCCTCTTCGGGTCATTAAATGAGGAAATACAGTGAAGTCTCCCTATGGTTACATTTTATTTCTAGTTAATTTAATTAAAAATTATTCTTGCAAGTTACATGAAGTATCAAGCCATCAGATATTTTAGATGACAAGTCCTTAATAACCAAGAAAGAAATTATTAAAACCTCATATGATAGCACAGTCTCCATTTTCTAGGTCAGCTTTCTCTATTGAGTACAAATATCCATTAAAATAGACTTATTTCCCTATCTTCATGAAAAGGCACAAATGCTACCTGAGCTGTGTGTGCAAAAGTAGTCATGTAAGCTAAAGATAATGAAAGTTTCTCCCAGCCTCTGTGCCAAAAATAGCAAATGTTTGGTATCTGAAATCAAAAGGTTGCTATAAAAAGATGCCTCTAAGCCTGTGGAGTATCCATGTCTTTCATCAGGAGGGTTTATTTTTGGCTTGAGCGTTGACACTGCCACTTACAATCAAGGCAGATAGAAAGTTACTGAACCGTGAGCTCCAGGAGCAAGGTTTCACAAAGAGCACTGTGACTCTCACGTGAGGAAAGCCAGGCAACGGTACCATCTGAGAGCTTTGATAATTATATAACACAGAACTCTAGAGTTTTTTTGTGAAGTCTTCTAAGATCTGCATTTCCCAGAACAACTCAAAGGCCCTACACACAATGACCCTTTCTCTAGGCTAGAAGGGCAAGATGCTTCAGTGTTTATCAGTCAGCAGTGGTTGTTTAAGTGTCAGAAGACATGTTCATTACCCAAGAGCAGAGTTTGAAGGCTCTCTGTTATCACAGCCTTTTTTGACCCCCATACTTGAACTCTGGTACAGTTGGGGTTTTTTGATATTTGAAATAGAAAGTTGTGTTTCCAAAAAAAAAGTTTGTTCACTTTTCTGGTCCTCAATATAGTGTCACTGTATTTGAGAGCTTTGCAATCTTACTCTCCTTTTTTCAGGCAGCAAACCAAGGCATAGACAAGCCAGTCACTTGTTCAAGGTCACAGGAGAAATCTCTGACGGAGCAGGACATGAAAGCAAGTTTCCCAAGTGTGGCTGTTCCCTGCAGGACTGCCAGCTTCTGGCAAAGGGTATTCTTTGGTAGAAGACTTTATTCTGACAGATAGGCTGAGTCAATTTATTTTGCTGGAATTCTGGAGTGCAGTTGTTTCCCAATGCTGTCTTCTGGCCAGAACACGCTGCAAATGGCAGGATGCCATACCAGTGTGCAGGGGAAGAAGACATAACACTGAGAGAGCAGCCTGGAGGCTGGCAGTTCACCCAGACAGCTGTTCTTCCCAAGCACCACTGCCTGCTGTCAAGTGCATGTTGCCCCACTGTGTGGGCCAGGGCAGGAAATGACTCTTGGTGACCCCTAGTCTCTGATCTGCAAGAGTGTAGTACAGGTAGGATCTGGGCCTTAGTCCTTTTCCTGTGAAGTGAGACTAATGAATTACCCAGCTTCAAATTTCTCCCTGAAGCTGAGAAATTTGGATAGGCCTCAACTTATAGCAAACAGGCAAAAAACAGCTGATGATGTCATGGCAGATATTTTGTATTGCATATTATCTGTATGTGTTCTGCTTTCAGGATACATAGTTGAATATAATATTTGTTACTTTTCATAACAGTTTTGTGCACCATTTTGGATTCTCAGAGGGATTTGAGTCCCCTCATTCACTTACTGAGGCTATATTGAGCTCTTATAGATGGTAATGGCCAACTTTGCTCCAGGTCTCTTAGCAGTTGAGTTTGTTGTTGGGTTTTTTGGTTTGGTTTTTTTTTTTTGGTTGTTTGGTTGGTCAGTTGTTTTTTTTCAGTTTGTTTGTGTGTTTATTTTAAAAGCCCTTCTCTAAAGTACGGCTTTCCCTGCTCACCATTCTTTTCTGATCCTTACAAACACGGCAGATCACATCTTTTTTTCATTTGATACACTGTGATAAGTTATTTAATACAGTTTGGTCTCAGCAGCAGAATTACCTCCTGTGATTACATAGACTGCCTGGGAGTTCTGCAAAGGTCTTCACTGGGTGGTTGTGTTCAGTTTCCATCTCACTGTTTTTGGCAACATGCCTACTACTAACAGACCCTTTCTAGAGGTCAGAGACTAAGAAAAATGTCAGAAAAATGACAAGAAACTGAGTGTGTCAAGGACTTCCCTCTTTCCCACAGATTATTAATAGAGACACAGCTCTCTGACCAAGACCTTTCTTTCTGCAGGGTTCTGTTTCCATTTAGAGCCACTCTTCTATTGCTTCTGTTTGGCTGGGTTACATAAAATGCTTTTTAAACATTGAAAATATTTGCATCCAGTCATTGCATATATTAATCTCTGTTTGCCTCCAGCCTTTATGTTATCTTCTCTAAAATTATGTAAAAAGCTCTGTTTTCTTTATTATTAAATGATTAAATAGACTAAAATAAATCTTAGCAGTGTTAATACACCAATACAGCCTGCTTCTAGCATGGATGTGAATCAATTCTACCAAAGTTAGTGAATTAAATGAATTAAAAAATGTATTTACTCAAGGCAAAATTAGACTTTGAATACTGCTGACAACAAATTTTCTGTAACAGGCAGGTAATATAAACCTTTTTCTGCACAAACACTGAAAAAATGTAAATAAATCTAACCAAATACTATTAATTTGCCCCTGAATTCTTGTCAAATTAAACCCTTGCCAAGTTTCCAGGGAATGTGTTTGATAAGGACTGGGCATCCTTGTGACCTTACTAAATACTCTCCTAGTGTGGGAATATATCTTGCACACTGTGCCCAGTAAGAATAGTAACATTGCTAACTTTGTAACAGATAGCTAAAAACGGACTACTTCACACCTTGTGTAAATTATTCCAGTATCTTGTGCGTGATGTGCAAAAACTAACATGTGAGATGGGAAGTTTGATTTAAAAATGAGGAGAGAGATCAAGTGATGACTTGCATAATTGAAACTGCCTAATCTGGCTCCTTTCTGACTCTAAAGTTACGCATGAAGACCTACATTACAACTCATTAATGATGAATAATTGGCTAGACAGCTGAGGAGCTCACATCACCTCCTTTCCATAGTTTGTTGATGGAAAAATAGCACTTCAGATATTAAAATTTCAGCAATATGAAAAGTGTAGGTGATATCACTAAACAGAAATATCACAAAAATGCCCTTCCACATTACACTGGGGGTCTTAAAAATACCTCTTTTTCTTCTTTTCCTTCTTCCAATTTATTTTATTTTTTTAATGGATGGAAACACTGCAGAATCTGATACGTAGATGTAGAGGCCTGAATGCTGTGTTAACAGTGGCAACAGCATTATTAGTTTGTTAAGAAACTTTATTAACCCTCAGTTTCTAAATCAAGCACAAAAGGTGGTTTTGAGGGTAAGCTATTTAATACTAGCTGTATAAACTCTGATTTGTAACAAATTAAGCACAGTTCATAAAAGCTTACAGTTAAGCCCAGAGATATTGCTAAGTTAACCTATTATTGAATATAATTTTGTAGGCTTTCTCTATAGGCATTTTTTGTTGTTAGACTGTAGAATTCACTTTGTAACAGGGCTTGTCAATGGTGTAGTAAACAAAAAAATATATTGAAAGAGTACTTCGATTAACTGAGCAGCAAACCTGTTAACAGGTTCAGAGTGAATCTGCTGTCCAAACTAGACTGGGACATTCAATTGATACATCCATTTTTTAAAAACTGGACAAGATTGTGAAGTCTGGCAGAATGGACTGGCATGCAAATGGTAATTGTTCTTTCTGGCTTTGAATAGTCTTGACCCAAAGCTGTATCTGTATTTGATGTTTCAGTGAAAACCTGTGATGACTCAGTGATCATACATTTTGTAATAGAATTACAAATATTTATTTTCAACTAAACTCAGCCAAATTTTCTAAATAGCTGTTGTTGAGTTTGACTTTAAGAAATTCTTGCTTCAGATTTTAGGAGTGATAAGACATTTGAAAATTCAGAATAAACTTTGCCAATTTGCCTATTTCAAAGTGTGAGAGTGCTTTAAGTTTACATTATGAGAGTTGGGGGAAAGAAATAGATGCAGGTTCTCACTGTTTATTTGCACTGAAAACAGGTATGTTCAGTGATGAAAGTATTTTATATCTGCATGGCTCTCCGGCTGTGGTTGCTCCTCTTTAGAAGTTCTTAAATGTCAATGAAATATCTTAAGTCACACCTCTATTATTTAGTATTCTCAACATGAAAGTATAAAAATTTTGTAATGTTTGCACCACAAAACTGAAAGTTCCTATCCCAAGGCTGAATGGGAAGCAAGATCCTGTGTTTTGTCACAACTTTGAGAGGGAATTGATACTAAAGTGTTAGAATTCAGGTATTTTACTAAAGCATTCATATTCTAAAACATTCCTCCATGTTTTCTAAAATACATACTCTCTCAAACATCAGAAAAATCTCACTTTTCAATCAAGTGAACAATTTACCTTAGCATTTCAGGATATTTTTTTTGTTTTTGCAATTGCTGTTTTGCTTTTTTAGAAGACGCAATTAATCAAAGTGATTTGGCAAGCAATATTAAATTATCTGTTAACTACCCTTTAATTACAACATAGTATCTTTCCAAATTCACCCCAGCTTTTCTGTAGATATACCTGCAAAAATGCTCATTCTGCCAACAATGGGATTTAAAAAACATTGCTTGATATACTCAGTGCTATGCAAATACAATTTTCAACCAGAGTCTGCGGTGTTCTGGGAATCCTTGCATAATCTGGAATGTGCTATAAATAGAGCATGCACTCCAAGCGTGACTTATTTTGTAACTATATGCTTGCCATAGATTCAGTCTCCATCCAAAGTCAAATTGCTCTTGTCAGGGCTGCCAAGTTGTCAGTTCAGCAGAGAAATTTCTTGCAATGTGCAAGGTGACTTTTCAGATTCAAGAGATGGGGGGGAAGAAGGAGCTTTCTCTACTGCTGAGTAACTGATTTCAGTCTTTTTACTAGGCTGTTTTTATCTTCAGTTTGAGATACCATATCAGGGAGATGGACAAATAGAAAATCATTCACATACCCTGGCTCTCTGAATGTGTGACTGAAATTACTGAATTTTGAAACTAAGAAAGAACAAAAGGTGGTCATTTTCTATTTCCATCATCCTCACTGAATGAGGTAAAATGTTACTTTAATAGTTAAACCACTACTACAAAACAGCCTCTCTCGGTGACTTAAGAAATTATGATGAGATCACTACAGCAGGGGGAATCCTTATGACCCTGAAAATTATGTTGCAGCTCCAGTTCACCCCTTTTCCTTCCCGCCAGGAAAGTTTAGTGTGGCTGCACCACTTCTCTTAACTAGTTCTATTTTTAATAGTCCTCTTGAGTTTACTGGCAGTTGGCAGTACTGAAAACAGAGCTTATCCTCCTGCACCCTGGGCTTGGGTGCTTTGGGCTCACAGCCAAGCTGAGCAGGAACATGAGACCTTTTCTGTAAAGCTGCTCAGATGTGAGCTAGAACCCCAGAAATACGTTTTGAGGCAGTTTCCAGGCACATGGATACATCTGGGAGTTATTTTTGAATTTTTCACAGCTCGGTGTTGTTTTGATCACATGCAAAAAGAATTGGCCACCAATTTCAAATGAGTCCTGTACAAATCCCACCTAGATAGATGAGAGTTTGTGTAAAGCACAACTCTGAACTACCAGGAAAGAGTCGTTAAAGTACAATTTCATAAGTAGATCAAAGAAATACTTCACTACTTTGAAGGCTGGATATACTGGATGGGGCCTGTAGGATCAGAAACTTTTCTTCTTTTTTGCTTTTAGTAAGTGATGAGAAAGATTACTGTTTCTTACTCATTGGTAAAGTGATTTGATTTTGATCCAAAGCAACAAGAAAGAAAAATGTGAGTTGAACTTAGAAGACATAAATAACTAAATAGCTGAGGGGCATTTAAACATTTTCAGTTCCCTTGGCTTTTCTGCAACCTTATGTATGGGCATACCTCTTCACACCTTCCCAGTGTATCTTCTTTGATGAGCTCTTGCTCTTTCTCAAGTCTCTCAGCACTTTTGAGAGGCAGCATGATATTCCCCATAGTACAAAAAGGGCAGGATGAAGTAATGAGAAGGGACATTTTCTGGTTGTGTGCAGTAAGCATCAGCTGCCAAGACTTCCATTCTACTTACAAGCTATATCTGAAACAAGATGGGGAAGGTTTGTGAAAGGCCCTGGCATACTGCATGTTTCACTGAATCACATAAAGAAAAGTGATTTCCTGAGCAACTGAAGAGGAAGAAATTCAGGGGATTAGTAAAAAGATGTCATAAAACTGTTAAACTTTAAAAAAAGACTTAATAGCAAAGTCTGTTTGAATTTATGAAAGTAAGTTACTAGGTAAGACACAAATGCTAATTGTAAGAAGCATTTTTGAGGAGTCCAGTAAAAATATTATACAACAGGCACTTGCTTGTTTGAGACTTGTTGGTGTCAGGTTCTGCTCCATTTTGATATCTAACTACACATTTTCTGGGGGCCTTTAGTCTTTTCCAAAAATATCCTGGAAAAGTAAAAAAGTAAAAAAAAAAAAACATGAGCCAGATCCAGAAAATCTTCAACAGACCTTCCCACGGTACACACTGAACTTTCCCCTTCCATCTGTCTTTTGTCAATACCTCTGGAAAATCTACAGACAGCAGAAACATCTTACACTCTGGAGGTCACTGTCTCTGGAATTTGTTAAAGGATGGTAAAAATGCTTTCTTTGAGGGCTATCAGTCACTGGATATTCTTAGCCAAGGGAACAAATGAGGCTATTGATTCTCTCCCAGAATTGCCTTGAGAGAAGGAGGAATCAGTTGAAGTCCTAGGAGATCTCCACTTAACTCAGAGCTTATAATTGCAGCAGGTTTTGTCCATTGAGAATATAGTTTCCATAATAAAATATCCAATAAATAGAAAATTATGAGAACTACTCCCTTTGTCTACTTCCTGTGATTTCTGTCCACACTCCTGCTTTTTTCTTCTCTTCACAGAAAGCCAGTGGGTACTTCTTTTCTGTTTATTTACTTAGAATGCCATGCTAAAGCAGATTCTAGTGCTGGCAGTCATTTATAGATTAGTGTCTTATGAAAATGAGGTTTATTTTATGATGTTATTAGCAATAACATAGTCTCCTTATGTATGTTTTATACCCATATGATCATTTTAGCCAAATTTGACCAAAAAACCAAAAAGTGTAATTAATAGTTAGGTTTCTATAAAACTGAAGGCTGTTCAGAAGAGAAAATCTGCACTCCTGCCATCACTGAGGGAAGCAGAGGTACAGCCTGAGCCACACACTGCATTTAGCAGGGGCTGGCTAGTCAATCTACAGGCAAGTGCTGTCTGGGGACATTTTAGAACCCATGGAGACAGATTGTGTCAATACAATGGGGTAGCTGAGCATTTGTGGAGATAAAGAATACATATTGATAGAAAGCAGACCTCTCATTATTTCCAGGGTGGAGTTTTTAGAAAATTGGAGACCTACAAAGGTGCTGGAATTCTTCCCCAGTGTTATGTTTTGACCCTTACCTATAAACAAATTTTGTTGAGCAATAAAATGAAAAGCTGCTTTTGCAAATGTGTCCCAGAAGTTCTTTGTTAATAATTTAGGTTTTACTTCAGCAAGGCACATAAGTATATCCTGAAGTATATACTATCAGTAAAAATGAAGTACCTTGCTGAGTTGTATCTAAATATCATGAAAAAAGGTGCATGCAATGTTCTTCACTACAGATTACTTAATCTCCTGAATTACTATAGTCTTGATTTAAGTCACTTTATAGTAAAAGTTCTTTAAGATATTAGCAGAAAACACAAAGTCCTTTTAAACTTATATAAAGCTGTAGCCTTGATAGAAGCCAATATCTTGACTTGACTTACAGTATTGGAAGTGTGATTCCCAAAATAGCATATGACTGACAACAGGTTGATATCTAACTGGAACATATTCTTTTCCATGTTATCATGTATATCATTGTTCAAAGAAGGTCAGTTGGTCGCTGTATCCACAAAAGAGATTTCCAGCATGAAGTGGGAATGGGCACTGAAAATTCATTAGTGCTGAAAGAGACCAGAGTTAGTGCAACTAAGTCTCCTTTTTTACATGTTATTATAGCCAGGTTTGGAAGTTTTCCTCACGTTTATTGTACATTGAGTCTTTTTCCTATTTCAATGATTGTCATTAGCAGTGGTGACAGCAAAGATTGCCTGTGTTCTTTATCAGTTTTGCCTGTGCTCAAATTGTAATTTGTTCAGGTTGTATTTGTAACAGGGCCCAAAACAGAGTGAATTTCTTACTTCAGTTGATAAGACATGATTTCTGGTAAGCTATTGTTTTCTTCAGAATTATTGCTTGGCTAGTATTTAGAGAAAAAGTCCAGATCCTTGATTAGTGGCCCAGTACTTCCTCCAGTTGCCTGTGTCTATATCTATGATCAAACTATAAACAACCATCTTATTTGATTTTTCAGAAAAAGAATTAGGGTGTTAATAGAAGTATCTAATGAACACAAAAAATCAAAACCAAAATCCTATATAATTTAACAGTCTCAATTTGTACATTGTGTTTTTTCATCAACTGTTGTTTGACTTTTATATTAAATTATCTGCTGTTAAAATTTTGGAGGGACTGTATGGAAAATGGCTGTGTACATTAAGCCCTCAGTGACATTTGCAATGTGCCCATGTACTGTCACACAGCACTAGGCAGCTACAGGGTATGTAAGGGAAACTGTGAGTAGTAGGGTAACAATAACTTACCTTTGCATGTATGTGACTTTCAGACAAGGAGAGAGTCATGGTGCACACAGAAAAAGGTTTTTCAATTGAGCTAATCAATTGCCTATCATTTCAAGATCATGTATTACTTGGAAACGTTAATGCTGCGGTCTTATACGGAGAACAAAACTCATCAAACTCCCAGCAGCTTTAAAACAGACTTAAGTGAAATGCACTTTCAAGAAATTCTTCTGAAACAAAAGCCGTGCATTTCAATGAAGTGAGATCTTAATTTCTTCAGCTTCCTGAAAAATGCATCTTCTATGAGGCAATATATTTGAGGAATGCTTAGAGAGGAAATCTCTCTTGATGTCACTGTGTGCACAAGCACGAGGTGTAGCCTCACAGACCCTCATTGCTTTCAGTCTAACTGAAGTGTTGCCCAGAGCATTTAGTGGGAAAATCTAGATCCTAAGCTATTCAGAAGGCTATCAGATATGGTAGAAACAAGCATGCTATAAACACGTAAATAGACCATTTCATAATGAAGAGGTTTCTGTTTTTCAGAATGATTTCTTTGAAAAATATAACAAGAAAAAGAGTTTACTTTGTTAAATCAGTGTTTCTTGATGTATAGACTAATATGTGAATGAGGGAATTATTAAGTGATTATACGATCCAGCTATACATAGGCACATCACTGTGTTTATTGCAAGTCCCTGTCAACTGATAGGAAAGAGCAAAAGAATGAATTTCAGTTTAAAATCAAGAAGATATCTAGAACCAGAGTTTTTTTGAGGGGTATTGTATAAGCCTTTACAACTTTGGAATTATTTTCTTGTGTTATATAGAAGTGAAGTTTTCAAAGAAATTTTTGTGCAGCTGCAATACCGGTTTTATCTTGTTCTGCACAATATAAGGAGAAATTGGCAGCTCTGACTTCAGGGAAAAGCTCAGCCAGTTGAGGCTTATAAAGCCTTTATAAGATTATAAATTTAAGTATAATCTGTCTGAAGTAAACTCACAACATAAACATACTGTGGTGCCTTTTTGTTGCCTAAATAACAAGGGTTTATGGCTTTAAAACATTTATACACCTTGCTCTTTGTGTCTTTTTAGATTTCACAACTTACTTGTATATGTATGTTCATACATGGCTCTATGAAGCTTATATCCATCTTGCTGCATTATGAAAGGCAATTTATGTTTTGTAAAATCAATATATTGGATAATTCTTGTCCATCATCCTGGAATTAGATAAATAAAGACTGATAGTGTAAGATAATACTTTTTAAATAAAGCCATTAGGAAGAGAATTTGTCTTTAACAGAATTTTAAGTGTTAAGGGTGAAACTTAACATAGCACTGAAATCAGATGCAAAAATTGTCTGGAAGGAGGTTGGAAATTGCTCACTGACCATGGCAGATCTGTGCTATTCTTTCCAGGGTGGCCCAACAACACCATCAAGACCAAGCTCACTGACCACAAGCACAACTGTCAGACAGGCTCTGAATCACACAGATACAGTGTGTGACATTTATTCCAGTATGGCCAGCAGCTGAACGAGGCTGGTAGCTGCAGCCTGCCTGCCAGCCTGGCCCTGCCAGCAGCTGCTGCCTGGGAGCCGCCCCACACGCGGCACTGCCCTGGGGACAGCTGTTCTGCTGTGGCAGACAGAACATACAACAGCAGGCTCTTAGGGATATATATGGAGTATCTCCATACAAAAATAATCAAGGTTATACAAATGGGCTTCTTATTACTCCAAAATTGAGATATATTAGCAGTTTGATACTAATGTATTATAGAAAGTCATAGAAAATTGTTCCAGAAAATATCATCATCAAGTTCATCCCTCAGACACACAGCAAGAAAACTATACTATGCCCTTCCT
>JAOEGS010006225.1:0-25366 GCA_025447755.1 Corythornis vintsioides | reverse complement strand
TTGAACAGGATTTTGATCCTCTCCCTCTTGCTGGCGATGTTGCTCAGCGCCACCTGCACCTTCACCAGCTCGTCCGCCACCTGCCGAGCCACAGATAAGGGGCACGGACCTGTCACATCGCGCAAGGCCAGGGTCTGGGGCCGGCCCCGAGAGAAGGCCGGGCCCGGCCCCAGGGGAGTCATTGCCGCCCCGTCCCTCTCACCTTGCGCGGCCCGGAGGCCCCGTCGCCGCCACCGCCGAGAACGCGATTCTCCAGCTCCTCCAGCCGCCACTGCAGCCGCTGCAGCTCCGCCGCCTCCGCCATCTTACAGCCCGCCGGAAACAGCGGCTGCGCCGCTTCCGCCCCGCCCGCCCCGCCGTACGGCGGCCGCCGTTGCCATGGTGGCCGGGGCGGGGTGAGGGAGCCGGGAGGGTGGGGAGGGGGGAGGTGGCCTCCGGGGTCGGGGGGCTGGGAAGCGTGGTGCCCCTCCCGGAGGCGAGCAGGGGAGGTAGCGGGCGGTCGATGGCGATTTGCACTGCAGAGGGAAGCGGGCGGGCCGACCGCCGACCGCGGCGGTCGATCGCCGCTTCATTCCGGCGTGGTCCTCCAGGAAAGAGGCGCTCGGATGTATTAAAAGACATTGCTGTAGAGATCCGTGGGCCGTGTGGATGCAGGGCCTTTGAAATCCAGGAGGCTGCCGCAGGCTTTCCCCCAGGCCTCAGCCTGCCCGTGTTCACCTTTCTCCTATCGACCGCTGCAGGTGACACTCGGGGAAAAAGCGAGTCTCTAATGAGTGCCGCAGCCAGCCCGCAATAGGCACTCGCAATTGCATCCAAGGGATGAGGTTAATTTATGGCAGCAGCATCCACCACACAGGAAAGTCCATAGACTTCTGAACTGCAGAGCGAGAAGTTTAGGAGCCTTCAAAGCACCTTGTGATAGTCGTGCCCATGAAACCTCAGCGGTGTCAGAGCTGCCCCAGGCTGGTGGTCAGTCTCTGCCCCTGGAGGTCTGTGAGCATGGGGCTGTATGTTACACCCCCAGGCACTAGGCACTAGTGAATACCCAACATCTCAGGCTCTTAGGTCAAAATAATCTGCGAATAATGAATACTGCATTAGTGTGGCTGGCAATGCAGGCTAGATGGGTTGAAGGACCCTCTCAGTGCCCTTTGCTGCGAGCAAAAGCCACAGTGCCCTGCAAAAAAGCCATGTTGTCCCAGGTGTGTTCCTATGGGGAGTTGTATGGGGCTTTCAGGATGTAGGAGGGAGCTGTGGGGTGACCACAGCAACCCTTGTGGCCCCCACATCTCCATGGAGAAGCTGTACAGTGCACTTGGGCAGATGAAGCATGCTGAGGCTCCATGTGCTCTGCCTTTTTTCCTAGGAATCGATTGCTGGGCTGTGGAAGAGGGATCTTCAGGGGGGATGAGCTATGCTTTGTTCCACAAAGGTGACAAACAGAAATGGCTTCATTAGCAGAAGTGTCTAGGGGCTGCAGAAGGGGCTGTGGGCTGTGCACACTGTGCTGGTCTGTGTTTTAAACAGCTCTATTGTGGCCTCTGCCCAATGTGGTGGCCAACACCCATCAGTACACTAACGCCTGTGCTAAAGTGTCACAGATCAACTATTTCCCCAAGGTGAAAAATGCAGGCAGTCCCAGGACTCTTGCACTGTGGGGCTTTGGGATTAGAGGAAACCACCCTTCGGAGCCTGCAAGCCTTGGAACAGGGCTGGAGTCGCAGCACTGGCTGTCCACAGCCTAGCGCAGGGCACAGTGAGTCTGCTCCCTTCTCAATGGGTCTGAGGCCTTTTACCTTGTTCCCATCCCTGGAGCTTGCAGTGGCACACTGATGCCATGGCCCCTGGCCCCCAGACCATCTCTGAAGCTGGATCCAACACTCCTGCTAGGCTGGACTATCCCTGCATCCTCCATCTCCTCTCTCCCACTCAATTACAGTCCTTGCGGGATGCAGGAAGCAGGCATTGATCCAAGCTGGTTACTCAGGTGACAGCAGCTGTGTCCCCAAGCTCCCCAGGGAGCGTGGCAACACACATCACCCCATGTGTGGGTCTGGCTGAGTGGGGACATGGGCCCACATGTGCCCTCCTGGCTCCCTGGGGCCCTGGTGCTCGATCAGCTGTGGCCAGTGCTGCCTGGCAGTGACAGGGGACACAAGACCTCAATTAAGGCTGCATTGATCCTACTCTGGCTCTGCTTGGCAGGAGTTCTGTGCCAGGGCTTAGCTCTCACGCACCCTGTCACCTCTACCCCAGAGCAAACATCCCCCCTTGCAGCCTGGGGGACACACAAACTCAGACACAGGGGGAACCCCACTGCAGCCTTGTGCACTCACAGACATGTTCAGTCACACACATACACACAGAGGAAAACTCACTAGAGGTTGGGGCAAACACATGCACAGGAGTCATAGAATGGGGTGGACCTTTAAGGGTCATCTAGTAGAACTCTGCATGGAGCAGGGACATCTGCAATTAGAGCAAGTTGATCAGAGACCCGGTCTATGGTGACATTCAATGTTTCTAGGGATGGATCTTCCACCATGTCTCTGGACAACCTAGGTCATCGTATCACCACCCCCAGCAGAAGAAAATTCCTTCCTTATAGCTAGTTTAAATCTACTCAGTTTAAACCCATTACCCCTTGTCCTGTCACAACAGACCCTGCTAAAAAGATTGTCCTCATCTTTCTGACAGCCCATATTTAAGCACTGAAAGGCCACAATAAGGTCTTTCTGGAGCCTTCTCTTCTACAGACTGAACAACCCCAACTCTCTCAGCCTGGCCTCACAGCAGAGGGGCTTCAGCTCTCTGAATATTTTTGTGGCTCTCCTCTGGAGCTGCTCCAACAGGCCTGTGTCTTTCCTAGGCTGAGGGCTCCAGAGCTGGACACAGCACTGCAGGTGAGGGTCTCACCAGAGTGGAGTAGACAAGAAGAACCCACTCTCTCAACCTGCTGGTCATGCTTCTTTTGGTTCAGGCCATGATGTGATTGACCTTCTGGGCTGTGAGTGCACACTGCTGGCTCATGTCCAGTTTTCCATCCATCAGTACCACCAAGTTCTTCTCTGCAGGGTTGCTTTCAATCCTTTCACCCCACAGCTTGTATTGAGATTGGAGAGTGGCTTTGCCCATGTTGCAAAACCTTTGATGTGGCCTTGTTGAACCTCATCAGGTTCGCATTGGCCCATGTCTCAAGCTTGTCCAGGTCCCTCTGGATGCTATCCCATCCCTCTGGTGTACCTCATCTGCACCACTCTACTTGGTGTCATCTGCAAACTGGAGGAGGTTGTGCTCGATCCTACTGTCTATGTGATGGAGATATTAAACAGCAGTGGTCGCAGTAGGGACCCCTGAGGGATTGCACCCGTCACCCATCTCCAGTATGAAGCCCCACTGCAGCCTGGTGCATGAACTCCCTCTCACGCACACACCCCGCTCCCACCCTCATAGACCTCTCACCCTCACAACACCTACAGGACCCCTCTGGCCGACCCGGCTGAAGCAGCCCTAGTGTTTTCTGCAGGCGTCCCCTGTCCCCGACGTGTCTCAAACGTGTCCCCACCGTGTCCCCGCGTCCGCTGCAGCACCCTGGACAGCGCCCGCGCGTCTCGGAAGGCACCAAGGGGTCCGGGTTGGGGGGGACCCGAGGAGCTGGGGTATGGTCCCTGGAGGCCACATCTGAAACAAGAGGTTCTGTCCCCTTGGATGCCAAGGACATGTTTCCACGGGTGCCGGGGTGGGTCTGTCCTCATGACTATCACTGGCAGAGATGTCTGTCCCCACGGAAGCCCCCTGTTGTCTATATGTGCCCGCTCCCCACACCCCTCCCCATGTTGACCCGTATGTCTGGGTGGCTTCACGCATCTGCAAGTGCTTGTGGGAGCACGTGCAGTCACACACACGTGTGTGAGGGTGACTGAGTGTGCATGTCACCAAACTCGCAGGAGAGAGTGCAGATGATCTGAGTGAGTGTGGTGACTCTCGTGACACATCTCCACATTTGCACCCATATATGCACCTGTGAGCACCTGTATGTGTGCCAGTGTCTCCCAGCTCCATGTAGGTCACCCATACCCACTGTGGTTGCTATCCAGGTGCCAGGCTGACCCAGTACTCCTTGCATCTTGCCTGGTGCAACCTCACAGCCCCACTGCCACGCTTCTTGCCTCTAGGCAGCCTAATGGGGTCCCTACTCTTGGGTGAGCTGGCACTTGGCAACATCAAGGGCCAAGAAGCCCCACGGCCCAACTGGCATGGATGGTGTCCAGTCTGATCCAGCCCTCTGCTTGAGGTCACCTGTTTGCAATGCAGAGCCCCCAGAAAGGGAAGCAATCCTGTGCTGGAGGCAAAGGTAAGGCAGGCTGTGACACCTAGGCAGAGCTGCTACCCAAGGACGTCACGGTCTGTGAAAGTGTCCTGCATCCCCAAACTGTCACCAGATTGAGCTTTGCAAGTGGCACCGTGTGATGCATACTTCAACATCAGTTGGGTTCAGCAGTTAATTTCCTTTAATAGACACACAAAGTCACGTGGCTGCGGTGGGAGTGCCGGGGGGAACCCTGCGGCATTGATCCCCAGCCCCCCATGCTGAGGTAGAGGTAAGCGTTGCTTCACACATGCCTGCTTTGGCACCCAGGGGTGCAAGCAGGTGGAGGAGGCACCTGCCTGGACCCAACGAGGTAGTTTGGAGTGCCCTCCATCTCCCTGCCCCCCCAGCTGGGGACTCATGTCCAGGTGTTCATTGGTGATGGTGGTGAGGGGGCACTGGTGAGCCTCCCTAACCTTACCACCTGGAGATGCCAGCACCCAGGAGTGGCCAGGAGGCACCCAAGACCCTGGGTATGTCTCAGGGTAGGGGAAGCAAGCTCAGGCAGCGCAGGAGGGCTACGCAGGGGGGTCTGCAATGAGTAGGGGGTGCAGTACATAGGGGATGCAGTGTATAGGGGCTACAGTTTATAGGGGCCGCAGCGTAGAGGGATTGCAGCGTTTGCACGGAGAGTGTGCGCAAGTGACGTGATGGGGGGTACAAAGGGTGTACGGGGGATGCAGTGTGAACACTGGGGGCTGTGTATAGGGGACACAGGGTGTAGGGGATGTGGCATATGCATCTAGAGTGTGTATAAGGAACACAGCGTGCATAGAGACGTGTATAGAGGAGACACTATGTGAGAGATGCAGCGTGTGCACTGGTGGTGGCAAGGCAGAGGATGTTGCATATGCACTGAGGTGCACACAGGGGCTGCAGTGGGTGCACTGAGGTGGGTGCAGTGCTGTAGGGGATGCTGCAGTGAGAAAGGGATGCAGCAGGGGGGCCTGGAGGTGCCTCAGGCATCAGGGCAGTCTGGAACTGTACAGGGCACGGGGGGTCACCTGGGGGCAGTGCCTGGGAAGGAAGGGAGGGGCATGCATGGGGAAGGGGTCCCACACATGAGGGTAAGGGGCAAAAGGGCCCATGTGGGTGCTCACAGCATTTCATGGACACAGCTCAGTATTGCATCAAGAGGCACCTTCGGGTCCCCCATCCTACCTTGGTGGCCCAGCTGGGGTCTCACAGCTCAACTTTCCAGGCTCTTGGGACCTCCAGCTGCTTTTGGGGCTGGAGGACCATCTCCCCTATGGCGAGGTACTGGTGGGAGTGTGGCTGTGCGAGGGGGCTGGGAGCAGTGGGGTTGGGACCTGCATGGGGTTTGGCCGGCTCTGGGTGCTTCCTCCACCGGGTGCTGTGGGGGCCGAGGGCCGACGGGCAAACAGGACGCCTGAGGAGCAAGATCAAGCCTTGGGTTAGGGAAAGCCCAGGGTTGGGGTTTCCGTTCACCTGGCACCCAGCACCCGGGCTGAGGAGAGTGGGACCAGCAACCCCTAGGGGGTCCAGCCCCCCCAACACCTTTGGTGCTTCCTCTGTCAGAGTCACCCTAACCCACATAGGTACATGGGATGGGCTGGGACTGTTTGGCTGGAAGCTCTGCGTGCTGATTAGCCCTGACCTTTCCAACTTGTTAAATATTTAAATCCTGAAGGAAAAAACAGTTTTAATTTGGGGTGTGTCAGTGGAGCAGGCAGGGAGACATGTAGGTGCACATTACCACCCTGAAGAAGCCTCTGCTCCAGCAAACCACCCCAACACCATGCTCTGCAACCAACAAACCCCTTGCACCCAGCCAGGAACCCTCTGGGCACACCTGCATTGGGATGACCCCAGAGCCAAGCCCTGCCTGCAGGATCCCACAGTGAGACATGGCCCCAGGTGCCTTTTTGCATTTCTCAGCCCAAGACCATCCATCCATCCATCCATCCATCCATCCATCCATCCATCCATCCATCCATCCATCCATCCATCCCCCACTTTGGCCCTTCATTGCTAGCCTCTGCTGGGGGCCAATTTCCAAGCTCGCTGACTCCCTCCTTCTCCTGCTCCCTCTCCCCAGGCCTTGCCACTTCATTACAATGGATTTTATAGTAAACACATCAGATTGAAGGAAGGACTTGCTGGCCAGGCAGTGGCTATAAGTTATTGGATTTCCCACCCGCAATTACACGGGCCAAGCGGCCCTTCTATTTACCTGTGTAGACAACTCCATTTATTTCTATTGACATGTTGATACTGCTAATGCCGTTGGTGGACAGGTTCAATGCAGTCTCCTGTCTGTCATCTGGGGAAAGGAAATACCAATATGACCATTAAGAGAAACAGAAACAAGAACCTGTCCGAGACAGAGAAGCAGGGTCCGAGCCACTCCAGGCATCCATACTTCTTTCCAGCCACTGCTGCTCCCTCCTAGGGTGCCAGTGGATGGAGTGACCCAAGCTGGGGTGTAACATCTCACTACCTCGGTTGGAGATCTTGACATTCATAGGCAACTGGGAGGCCACAGCCAGGAGGTTGTGCTGCAGTGCATGTTGCACTAGCCGCTGCTGCTCCTCCACCGTCAGGGCCATCTTCTTTTCTGGGGGCTCCCCTGTCTCCAGCTTCTCCCGCAGATGCTCCAGCACTGCTGCTTGTGAGGCAGCTGTTGCTTGGGCCGCTGCAAGGTGGTGGCCTGCCAGCCCCACAGGGATGGAGATGCGCCCTGGAACTGCTGCTGCCAGCATGCCATCCTCTGCAATGATCAGAAGAGCTCAGCAGGTCCCCCCATTGCCACCACATCTCACCATCCCCAAGCCAGTGCCACCTTCATCCCAGTAGCATGCAGCAGGGCAGGCTACCACCATGAGCACTTGGGCTTCCTTCTTCTCCGGAGCCAGAAGAAATAAAGCTTCCTCAGTTCCAGAGGAGAACTAAAGGAATACATTTTTTCCTTTTTCCCTCCCAGGCAAAAAGGACAAGAGGAGACACTGTTCTCCTCACTGGGGAGAGATGCCCACTGCAGTGCAGACATGCTCCTCACCCACCTTTCTTAATGGTGTGCACTTGTCCAAGATGGCTGCAGCTGTGCGTGGAGATGCTAAGAGCTGGCAGAGGCATTTTAGGGGAACCCAGCAGGGTTTGGGTGCTGGCTGATGAGTAGTTGAAGAGCGCTGTGCCAAAAGTCTGCCTCCGTCCCTCTCGGCGGTTGCTGTCAATGGCAGCTTGGAGCTCCCCAGGAGAGCTGAGTGCCCGCTTCTCACATTCGTAGGGATACAGGTACTTCATGTATCTGCACAGGGAAACAGCCTGGATGAGATCCAGCACCATATGTTTCCCAGCCAGCCCCGTGCTGAACTGGGGGACCAGGGTGGGGATGGCACCTGAGAAGGGGCAGAGCCCTCCATACAGTTTTGGGGCACCCCATGCCAGACCCTGCTTGGGGCTCTAGGATATCCAAGCCACTGGGTGCACCAGAGTGGGTACTCCCCACCTGCCACCACCATTGGGTGCTCACTGTGTGCGGAGGGTGAAGGCAGCACTGGTGATGGAGGTAGGTAGGTTGAGACCCTTGGTGATCTCCCGCCAGATCTTCTTGTTGATAACTTCGACCAGGCCACCCTTGTCCGTCACCAGTCGGTACAGTGTGTACAGGTCCAGCACTTGCTTGGCCATGATGGGGATGCGATTCACAGGTGTCCCTTCCGGACGCAAAAGGGAGAGAAAAGGGTGTGGGGTGAGCCCAAGGGGTCCCTTACTCCCAGGGGAAATGGCCCCCACCTTGTTCCCACTGACACTGCAGATACTGGCTGCCCCACAAGGGGAGATGTGTCTCTCCATGCCTAGCTGAGCATCTATAGGCACAGAGGGTGCCAGCAGGACCCCAGGGTGCCTGTGAGATCAGCACAGTGCCCATGAGCAGAGCAGATCCCAGCATGCTGGTAGAGGGTCCTCATTGATGGAGCGGTTGTTGGGTTTGGTTACTCTCAGCTGGGATGTGGGGGCACAGTGTGATGGGCAAAGTACCTCCTCCAGAGCCCCTCAGAGAGGGTCATCCTTCCACAACTCTTAGAGGTCTCTATAGAGCATCTCTCCACAGAATACCCTAGAAGAACTCACTCTGTAACCCTCTTCCATAAAAACAGACCCTATCTAAATTTTACAAAGGGACTGAAGAGGGATTCCCCCATAATCCCTTTGAAGGGACTCATCCTATGACTTTCCTATAGAGAGGTTTTCTCTCTTAAAAATCCCCTTCTGAGCCCCACACAGAGGGACTTACCACCTTACAGATGCCACCCAGAAATTCCAAAACTGCTTAAAAGCCTCCAGTGCCCTGCTTGAGAGACCTGACCTCAAATCCCCTTCCAGTACCCTGACCAGCATCACTCCCCTACACCAAGGACATAGGGCAAAGGAACAGGGGATCACCAGGGCTCTGTAAGCCCACCATGGACTAGCACGGTCCCCACAGTCACCAGGTCTGGTTAAATCCCCTTCCCCTATGTTCTGAGCACCCGTAAGTATCCCCACAGCCTTTCTCTGCCCCATGGCACCTGGGGGCAATGGTCCAGGCAGTGGCTGGGGGCTGCAGCAGGGCAGAGGAGAGATGAGCATCCCATTGCATCTCATCCTGTCCCATCCCAGCCCATATTTATTCCTCCTGCGGGGTGGCGGGGCGCAGGCAGTATCGGAAAGCCATCCATTTGGCTGAGGGAGGCTGTCAGGGCTGCGCTTCGCCCCTCAAACGAAGCCGTCACTCACCGCCATCCTCCAGCATCTCTAATTTATGGCCCCGATATTGGCTCGGCTTCTTCACATAAGCCTGAAAAATGAGCTCTTTTTATTCTTTTACTGAGTTCATTTAACTTTTTTTTTTTTTTTTCCTGTATCTTGTGTTATTTGCTCAGTCAGGAAGGGGGGAGAGGAGTTTCTTCTCCAGGGAAAAAGGCATAGATACAGACTCGATATCTGCTGGTGGTCCCTTGCCAGCCCTGCCTGGGGGCTGACAGCATTGGCCCCATCACCTCGAGGGGGCCCAATTCAAGGGCTCCCCATCACCCCAACATGCCAACGAGTCTGCAGGGTCTTAGCCCCTGATTGATGATCCATGGACTTCTGTTCTCTTCCCTACTCCCCATCCCTGGTGTCTAACGAAAGCAGTTCACCATTAATCTCAGGAGCGGGCGGCTGGTGCCTGTCCCACTGACAAAGGGACCTGTCTGTGTCCCAGCAGAGTGATGGCCCTGGCCCTGGCCAGAGTGAGTCCAACAAAAGCCTAGTGAGGTGATGTTGCCATTGTGGCACTGCAATTAGCTCTTGATTGATTAATGTCCCCATGTTATCAGCAGGACCCTTGGCTTGGCAAGAAGATGGGGTTGTCTGTGGAATCTTGGTGACTAAATGCGTAAACAGTCTCCCTGTGTCCCAGCTCATCACTTTTGAGGTACCAGAGAGATCAGGGCATGGGGATGAGATGCCTTGCTGCCTGCACTCCACACCTGACAGGTGTGATACCACCACCCCTCATGTGTCAATGGGGCCAGGTGGTCCTGCCCTGTGCCATGGAGTCCCCATGATGTCTCCCTCAACAGTGGCTATACCAAAACCATTTTTCAGCCCTGGTAGTTTTCCGCCTTGCTGGCAAATGTTGAAACTGCCCTGACAGACAGCAGGGAGGACACAGTCCCTTTCATTAGGGCTCACTCTGTATACAACAATCCTCCTTGGCCCACTGATTCTGTAGAGATGCAGCCTGAGTGTCATAGCCCCCTGTCCCTGCACCTCTGGGTACCCTAACAGCACCTTCGCTGCCTCTAAGGTGCTGCTTCTCATCCAGCTGCCAGTGATCCCCAGGATGCTGTGCCCTGCTCCCTTTCTCTTTGTCACCCAGCTCCAAAATCCCCCGCTCATCCAACAGGCATGTGCACACCCATGTATGCACACCTACATCTGCACACCATACCTGCACCTACACACCTGTCCGCCCCCCTGGGCAGATGCACCCACTCGGAGGGGGTGCAGGACAGAGGGGACAGGAGTGGGACATTCAAACACAGACAGATAAGGAGCAGCATTGTCAGGGAAGCATTGGGCTCCCTCCCTCCTCCTCGCACCACCAGGCACTTGCTTAATTAGCCCTGGCCCCAATGGCGAGAGAGTTAATTAGCTCTGGAGAGAGAGATAATGAAGCTGCAGAACAGCCCATGAATCTTGCGGCTGATGGATGCTGGGGGGCTGAGGCAGAGCTAATGCTCCCCACAGCTCTACACTTGGGCTAGGGGGACTGGGGGTGACACACGGGGTGGTACCCCACCCTCTATGCCTCCAGTCTGTCTCCAGCATAATCCCCACACCCATGCCAGTCATCCACAGCCCAGCCCTGAGCAAAATTAGTTTCTAGGGTCACAGTCCAATGCAAAAAGTTGATCACTGCTGCCCCACAGGCTGGCAGGTAACCTCACCACCTTTCCTGTGGGCATAGCATGGGGGTGACTGCCTCTTTCTTCCCATCCTCACCCCACACAGGGCCAGCCCCACTGCTCACCACCCCCCTCTTCTCCCCAGTCTTCCCCTGTTAATTAGCTCAGCATTAACCTCTGCCTGGGGTTTACTGGCTATCGAGCGGCATGTTCATTAATCCACACACCAGCAAAAGGCTCTAATTAATACAGCCGGCCACATGCCCGCGCTTGGCAACTTTTAATTGTCGCAGGCCCGGCTGGGGAGGGCGAAGGTTAAAGCATTTATCGAGTCCCCAGTAGCCCACTTGGCCCCCCGCTGATAGCAAAGATTTTCGATGTGGCCCGCCACTGGTGAGCCCTTAACCCCTGGGTGTCTGGTGCTGCTCAGACCACTGAATCCACTCCTGTAGCATCACAGGCATCACTAAGAGTTGCTGGTAATGGGCATCCTTACTGGCACCACTAATGAGCACTGCCAAGGGCACTCTTCCAGGCATCACTAAAAGGCCATGCCAACTGCTAACAACCATCACAAATGGGTGTTGATAATGGTTGTCACCAAAGGGCATGCTAACACTGGGCATTGTCATTGGGCATCCTGGCTTCTGGGCACTGCTAATGGGCACTGGCAATAGCACTGGAGACCAGGTAGATCACGATGTAAGCCCCCCCAGGCAGCTGAAGCAGGGGTGACAGTGGTGTCCACCCCTGCCACCCACCTTTACCTCTCTTCTGCATGAAGCCAAAGAGGTCATCCAGGAATTCCTTGCGTTTTGGGTCCTCATCCAATTCGTAGAGCTGGGGGCAGGAGAAAGAGGAGTCAGTTCTGCTGGTATGTGGGGGTGCAGGAGGCAGAGGGTGCAGTGCCTGGGGACAGGACCCAGTATCACCACATCATCCCTGGCCCCGCCTTCCTGCTCTGCCAGCAATGAGAGGCTCTGCTTGTGCCATGGTCAGGATCCCCTGGCACATCCCCCATGCTGGCAGTGATGGGCTGGAGCCTGGGTCCTGGTGTGGGATCCCCACACACTACTGGATGTTTTGCACCCTTTCTGCAGAGATTCTGCATCTGTACTTCAGTTTCCCTTGTCCCTCACCTCCCTAGGTGGAAGGGTGACAAGTGCTTCAATTTAGGAAGATGATGTCAATGTAGATGGGCCAGGAGCAAATCCCAGACCACTGGGGAAGGTCCCTAGGACTCGGATGCTTAGCCCTGCTCTGGCTCAGCAGTGTCCCAGCAGTGCCCAGTGTTGGCAGGTGATCCAGAATGGATTTGCCATCCTTATCCATAAGGACACGCATCCACCCGCGCAGCTGAGATGCTGGCCCTATCCTGAGGCAGAGCAAGCTGTCAGGGAGACATTTCTGAGTGCTAACAAGGGAGCTGCAGTCACTGGGGTTGCCCAACTCAGCTGGGGTGATGGGGCTACTGATGATCTGATAAGCAAGGCTTGAACTGTATCACCACCAGATGGGGCCTGATTGATGGTCAAAGACAATGTGGTGCCTCTGCAAAGGGACATGCTGTCAAATCCTCCTCCCTCAGCTGGCGATGGTGATCACAAAACCATATCCCCTGTCCAGGCATTAGGACCCCAAATCCATCGTCCTCAGCTGCACATGGGGAGCAAGGTGTGAGTGTATCAGTGACACATCCCTGCAAGGCATAAGGACTTCCCACAGTGGGTGCACATGTGCAAAGCCAGATGTGTGCGCAAGAGTGCAAGTGCACAAGCACGAAGCCATGAGTGCAGCACCATGTGCACTAACACTGGTGCTTGTCTGTTCTGTAAGTTTGTGGGTGCAGCAACGTGTGTGCAAGCCAGTGAGCGTGCAGGTGGCTTCACAGGTGCACTCACACAGCTGAGAGGACACTTATGTGTGTTGGGTGGATGCAGGTCTGGAGGCATGGACACAACTCCCAGGATGACACTGGGGAAGAGAGCTCAGTTCCAAACCAGGGACATGAAGCACTGGCTCCCCTTGAGAGCCAAGGCTCGTCTGATTCCAGCACAGGGCTTGGGTGACCATGACAAATTGGAGCCCACCAGATCGATGGCCCAGCAGTAAAAGTCAGAGCACATGAAGGAAAAATTAGCACCAATCGAAGGTGCTATAGACACCAATTCCTCCCAGCAAGCCCAGCAAGAATTTAAAGCCATTGAAAAGAAACAAAACTCAGCAGTCCAGAATGGATTTCCAAAACATATACAAAGAAAAGCAAGCTGGAAAACAAAGTCAGGCACAAAATAGAGTCGTTTAAAAAACAATTGTGCTGGGAAAGGCCGTTAAAAACCAATAGAAAGGGAGCACCCCCCCTCCACACAGCACATAATTCACTGGCCAGATAAAGAGAGCTATGCTGCGGGGATGTCAGGCTGTAGGGACGTGGGGAAGCAGGGATTGGGGGGATGAGGGAATGGAATGGGGACATATTAATGCAGTGGCATGGGGATGTAGGTATGCAGGGATATGGGATTGTAGGGATGTGGGATGCAGGAACTTGAGGGATGTGGAGATGTGAAGGTGCAGAGATGAGGGGGACGTAAGGACACACAGGGATGCTTTAACAGACAACCCATGGTTCCCATCACTGGATAGACACATCTAACACAGCCCCTCCTCTAACCCATAGGTGCCTGCTGCCTGTCCCTTGTCTAATAGAAGGGTGCTATCTGTCTCTAACCTAGGCTATAGGTGCTACTACCCGTCTCCCCCTACATCCATGGATATGGACTGTCTGGCTCTGGGCTATTCCATGATGCTCCATCCCCACTCCTTTCTTGCCCTCTGGGTGCCACATACTAATCCCCTTCTTGCAGCAGGGTGCTCTTGTGGTGCCTTAAACCCCTGTGTGCCTTCACCCCGTCCCCATTCTCCACAGTGGTGTTCCCTTCCCTGCTCTGTAACACACACCCCCCTCCCCATCACCTGCCCTTTCCCAGGAGCTCCTCAAGCCATCAATTACAGTAACTAGGTCAGGCTTGGAGCGTAGCTTCAGGGGGCTGCTCTGATTTCTGCCCCAAGGAAGGCTGTGTGAGCCAGGCTTTACTTGAATATCCCTGCCTGCCCCTGCCTCCAGCAGGTCTCTGACACACTGCTCCTTTTCCACTCCTTGTTTCCTGACTTGTCAAAGCAGGAGCAAACCCCCTAGAACTGGCAACCATTGCCCATCCCATACCAAGGTAAGGCCACCACCTTCTCAGGGGCTCAACCAAGTGGGTGGGCTCCTGCACCCACTCAAGCACGGGGTTGCCAAGTGCCACGCTGCCACCAAGGCAGGCAGGATCCCAACTCACATGTGTATACTGCCTCCAGCTCCCAAAACAGGTGTGACTTCCAAGTGCTGGGATATAGTTTTCCACTATACATTAACATCTAACCTTTTATCTGTGCAGCATGAAGATGCAAAAACACATTACATCAAACAGGATCAAAGGACAGCCTAGTGGAGACAAGAGTGGAGCTGAGTAACAGGGAATCAGCCAGGAAAGCTCTCAGGTGCACTAGGGATGGCACCAGGCATCTCATGAGATGTGTGGTTGCTCAGGATGGAAAGGAGTCTGGAGATTCTTGCTGGTGGAGTGTGGGCCAAGGCTGACTATGGGATTCCAGTGCCTCAGGTTCACAGGAGAGGCACAGGGATGGCATGGTTAGTAGTGGTCTGCCACAGTCTCTGAGCAAGAAGGGATGCGCAGACAGATCCAGACCCAACAAAAGAGCCAACTCCATCCCTTACCTGGAGCTTCAGGCCCTGCAACAAACCCTTATCATCCTCCTTCAGGATGGGCACTGTAGTCTCCTCTCACCTCACCAGGGGACAGACCCCTGCCTTTAAGAGGCAGATCACAGCCCTGCTGAGTCACATACAAACGCTGGGGTTGTGGGAGGGGGTTGGGGGGGAGGGTAGAGTCAAGCCACATATGGCTGTACACAACCTCAAGCAACCCCACATGGGTATAAGCCCATGGAAGCATATGCAGCCCTATACGGGCATTCACAACCCTGTGTGGGTTCACACAACTCCATGAGTGTGCACAACCTTGTGTGGGTACACAGGACCCTGAATGAGTATATACAACCCCTCACTGGCATGCACAACTCCAGACAAAGAGTGTACACAATGCTGCAAATGCAGACATGTCCCTCCCAGGGCCACGCAAACTTGCATGGGCATGTACAACCGTGCACAAGCAAGCACAACCCTCCACCAGTGTGCACAACCATGCATGGGCACACAGAACACTACCTGAGTATGCACAACCCTGTACGTGCACACACAACCTGCACAGGCACAAGCCCTTACACAGGCACATACAACCATGTCCAAATATGCGGAGTCTCCTCCTATAGGCACGTACAACCCCCAAGCAGACACAACCCCAGGTGAGCACGCACAACCTTTTGTGGGTGTACACAGCTCTGCATCCACAACCACATATGTGCATGCAGAGCCCTCCATGAACATGCAACCCAGATCTGCATGTACCCCAGATGTTCATGCACCCCAAATGTGCATGCAAAAGCCCATACATGTATGCACAATCCCAGATGTGCATGCCCAAGTCCAACTTGGCACACACTATCCCAGAGGGGCACTCACAATCACAGTTGAGCATGCATAACCCCACTGATTCATGCAGAACATGATATGGGCAAGCACAATCCCCAGCCTGGAACACACAACCTCAGATGGTCACACATGACCCCAGCTGGGCGCAGCCAGTCCAAGAGGCAGACACAGCCCCAGACGGGCATATACAGATTCAGACAAGCATACCCTTGCAGATGGACACCCCCCAGGTGCAGGCACACACAGCACCCCAGAGCATCCCCCACCAAGGAGCAGTCAGGCAGCCCTTGCCCCAGGGCAGTTGTGCAACACGAGCAGTGGCTCCTGCTTGCGGTGACCTATGAGCAAGGACCCTTTTAATCGTGTTTGTATTGATATAATTAGTAACTCATTTAACGCCATTGATGTAACTATATTCCTCTATAAACAGAAGTATTAAACTGTCAAGCCTGGGGATCGATATCCTGCCAGTGCACAGAGCAGCTTTACTCTGCTAACCTTGGGGACCCTGTTCACGGTGCTTGCACCCCCAAAAGTTCTCTCACCCCCCAGCACCACCCCACCTTCACCCAGCACTGATGCAAGGGTGCTGATGCAGAGTCAGAGCAGGGGGTTCTCAGTCCCCAAACCAGCTTACCATAGGTGCAGCTCTGAGGACCCCATTCCTTCCCGTCATCCCATTGCCATGACGACGTCTTTATTCCTTAAGGGATGGGGATAACAGGACTTGTCAGGCAGGTTAAAGGTCAGTGGGTCGAACATGGTTTATTAAAGGGACACGAATATACCTTGTGCCTCCTCTTCCTCCTCACTGTGATCAAATAATGTCATTAGCACCTCTCACCAAGAAGCTGCCTCTCCGAGAGTTGGGGGGTGCTTATAGGGCTGTAGCTGGTGTAGCTGGCACCCCTTATCCCAGCTAATACCCTAGACAGAGGAAGGATGTGGTGAGGTGCTAATCCATCCCCCACGCATTTCCAGACTGATCTGTCCCATCAAGACCCCCATAACCCTCCCAGGGCCCTTCTGCCAAGGGAATTGATCACAGCAAGACCTCCACAGCCTCTGCTCAACTGCCACCTCCTGCTGGCAGTGAGGGCTCAGATTGGCAACCAGGATTTAATCCACTTAATATGAGCCATATCGATCCCAGACCCTGCTCTGCTCCCCCCACCTCATGTCCTCCCCCCAACCCTGAGCCGCTTAATATGCACTACATTGATTAGCCACACTGCTAATTTTTCCATCTGGCCACTGTTCACGCAGGGAGCTCAGGTAATGCTTATCTCCACACATCCTCAAAACCCCCTGGGGTGCAGCCACACGCCATGGGTGTCCAACTGCTGATGGCCTATTTTGGAATCCTTGCACCCCACCTCAGCATCGCTGTCACTTCTGAGCTGGGCGTCCCTGACTCCTTCCTTAGGGATGTGGTGCAGAGCCAGACACCCAGACACTAGAGTGTCCACCCCTGAGTCCTGATGGCATAGGGGGGACAGGAAAGCCATCAGTTTACAATAGTGCCTCAGTTTACCTTGCTAATGCTGGCTATTCATAGTTAATGCACAGCCCTGGTGCAGGGACACCAACAGCATTCAGGGTCAGAGACTGTAGGCTGGTACCCCCCCAGCAATGGGGCACATGCAGAGAAGCCAAAGGCTTGTGAGTCCCAACCCCGCCATCCCCGTTGACAGAGCTGGGGGGCAGTTCACTCCCCGCCAGGCACAAACCACCCCCTGACCTTGTGAGCCACCGCTCGCCCCTGCCACCAGTCATTAATAAGTTAATGGTTATGGGACGGCTTTTCTGGGACGCCAGCTGCATTCAAAGGTTCTGCGGCCTCTTGGGGGGAAGGGGGGGGGGGGCGGCTCCCCTGACCCCACAGCCCTGACGGGCACCGGCGCGCTTGCCCACCCCAACATCCTCATCCGCAGCAGTCACCCCCTTAGCGTACTTGGACACCTTCGTCTGAAACCCTCTCCCAGCGCCATGGCTCCCCTCCGCCCAAAGCCTTTCATCATGCTTAATATTTAACGGCGCTTTATAGACCAGCAGGCTTAATCCGCGCTGATAATGCGTCGGATCCGGCAGGTCATTAAAACCCCCCCTCCCCGCCAGAGCGGGCGCTGCTGCTCCCGGAGAGCTGCCGGCTGCAAACATTAACCCGGCTTCGCGCAGGTCGAGGGGCTGTTTGTCGGTGCCGCTGTCCTTGGGACAGCAGCTCCCAGCCACAGCCCCGTCCTGAGATGAAGGCAAGGAGGGAGGGAGCTTGCAGGGTCCACAGCCTCCTCCTCCACCCAGTTCACAGGAGAGGAAACCGAGGCACAGGGTGCCAGCATGGCTCCCCCAGGGGCTGGAGCCAGAGGAAACATGCTGCATGGTGCCACCACGGGCAACATCTTAAGCCCCGTCCCGACAACCGACATCAGTCTGTCTGGGGGTGGCGGCACGGGAGAGTCTTGGCTCCCGGTGAGTGCACGTTCCCCATGATTGGTCCCTTGTTACTCGTTCATGGCTGAGCAGGCAGAGAGTCAATGAGGGGATTTGTTTGGGTTAACCTCCCTGACCCTCTGGCACTTGCCACACCACCACCTCCTCCACCATCCTTGTTTTACTCTTCATCTCTACCCTCCCCTCCATCATCTCCCCCTTGATCCCTTCCAGGGTGACCGGAGCTAAGGGACCCCCTGTCCAGTGCGAGCACCACCCCAGCTGTCCCCTGAAGGACACAGATGCACACACCCACTGTATGTGCATGGGTGTGAACAGGGGCATTGTGCTTGCATACGTGGGAGTCTGTGCACACATACACCTGCTATATAGGGTGGGGTGAGTATGGGGGTGCACACCTCGGGGGTCTGTGCACATGCCTGGAATGGCACTGGGTGCTTGACGAGTCCCTCGTGCACCTCTGGTCCCATCCCTTTCCTCTGGCCACTCTGAAGGGATGAAGGTGGAGGAAGGTCTGGTGGCTCTTCCATGCCAGCAGCCCTGGTCCTGCCTCCACCTCCGGAAGAGCCACATGCCTCAGCAGAAAGGGTACCTGCGGTGGTGCTGCTTCCTACCACCGGACATAGGTCATGGGTGCTGGATCCAGGACAAAGCAGCCCCAAGCTGCAGCCTACAGAGGGGAACACATCCCCACCAACGTGGGCATTTCTGGTGGGTGCCCTGTGCCCATGGGATAGGTCTCCACAACCCCCATGTACAGAACCAAGCACGATCACCTTCTGCAGGCTGACAGACCCAGCGCACCCCCACCCCCACACTCACACAGTCTCCAGACTGCTCTGCACGTGCACACATTGCATGCCTGCTCTCCGTGTGCACACTCACCTCCAGACATGCTCTCCTTGTGCAAAAATACAACACACACTCAGCCCCTATATGTGCCCTCCATGGACACTTGCGCTCCCTATGCACTCCATCCTGTGCACACACACACCTTATGCACATTTGTCCATACCCTTTACACACTCTTCCTGTGCACACCTGCACATCACATGCACACACACACACCCTGAATCCACACACATGCTCTGCATACTCACACATCCCCTATACACTCTCTCTGCACAAATACATATCTGCTGTACTTGCTCATGCATCCCTTATGCACTTCCCCCGTGCACATCCATGCAATCCCCTTTACACACTTTCTTGCACACACACAGACATACATCTTGTGCATGTTCATGCATTCCCTATACTCTCCCTGGTGCATGCTCATGCACCCTCTATAGGCACTGTTCCCTGCACATACTGTCACCTATGCACATGCACACCCAAAACACCTGAGCTTGGTTCCACATCCCCATACAGCTGCAAAACCCCACTAACACCCAGATGGAACCAGATCTCTCCTCCCCACTACAGCCCTGCCAAACCTGCTGCTGCCATAGGGGATTTACTTCCATTACTAACCCAATCAGTGGATTAGTGGAGGCCTTAAGACTCCACAGGAGTGCATCCCCCCCAAATTCCTCACTCATATATGATTCTGAAGCAGCAGCCAGGGAAGGAGGTTTTTACACCTGCTCTTTGAAGCCACTGATCCCAAGTCCTCAAGACCCTCCAGCTGTGAGAGGGTGTTGTGGCAGCTGTGGAGGGACCCAGCATCACCTGGATTGCACCAGGGCTGGCAGCCATCCACACTAGTCTTCACTGTGGACTGAGGCAAGGGGTAGAGAGGCAGCTGTGGATTCGGGTTCAGCCCCCAAATCCTGCCTGTGATACCCAATGGGTTCACCCACATACCTCCATACATGGAGACACTGGTCCATGCATGTGCTGGAGTGCCCATACACACTGGGACACTACATGTGTCCCCATATATACACATGGGTGTGTTCAGATGCCCGCAGGCACAGCATATTCCTGTGGCCACATATATGGTCCCATACAGACTTTTACACTCACACAGACACAGGTCCATATACACTTGGCCACATGCACACACACCTGGGCACTCATATAGGTCCATATACATCTATCAGCACTCACATGGTTCTACACACTCAGACACTTACACATATATACACACAGGGTCTCCCTATGTGTAGGAATAAATAAATAAATACATATGCTTTCTACATACATGAGTGTTCATACGGGTCCACACACATTCACCAGCGCTCACACAGGTTCAGACATACATGGGCACATCCATACACTTATATGGGCTTTTATATGCATCCATACACTTGTGTTGGTCTATATGCACACAAACACTTAGAACACCTCCATACGCACTCCTAGGAGTAACCCAGGAACCCCCTCTCTCCTGCCCTGTAGTCCCTCCTGCAGCTGGGCTGCTGAAGCTGCCAGAGCTGCTGCTGCCAGGGATTATCATACTCACCCTTGCCAGCAGTATCTCCCCACTGCAGGTGGTCCTGGCAGAACTCTTCCTGCAGGTTTGCTGGTAAGAAACCTGCAGGCACTCATGGAGAGAAGCAAGCACCACATCCATCCTCCCCACCTCTGTGTTGTAACCAGAGACCCTGCATTTTAGCTCTGGGAGACCTGTGGTTGTACTCCAGCACCTGGGTTGAAGATATGCTGGAGGAGGAGGAGGGGGAGCTGGGTCAGGGAGACCACTTGCCTCCCCACAAGGTCTCTCTCCTGAGCTGCCTCCATTCCCTGGCATGCAGGGACAACACTGTAGCAGAAAGAATTGTGAATGGAGACCAGAAGGCACACACTGCAAGCCCTGCTACCCCATTTCAGGATGAGACTGAGGAATGGGGTGGAGTTCTGTGGCACAAGGATGGCTGCAGACAACTAGAAGCACTGTCCTCCAGACTTTGAGATGTGAGTGCATGCTTTGAAGTCTGGAGAGCCATCCATAAATGTGTGTAAATGGTGGACAGGTGCAAGAGGCAGCTGCTGACATCAGGAACTAAGCTGAGAGGAGGAACAGCCACACCAGGACCGGCTGAGGATGACAGCAAACAGCTGCTGACAAAGCCATCTATCCCCAAATTAACTGCTGAGACTAACAGACATCTGAGAGTCCCCAAAGGGCTGGCTGGGGCTTATTCCCCAAAGCTGCTCCGAAACAGGGAGGAGGGAGCTCCAGGGGGTCCTGATTCCTCCATCCACAACGATCTGCGTTTGAATCCACTGGTAGGGCCTTGGCAGGGCGGACACCCTCCTGCCAGCAAACGCTCTGCTTCCAGAGAACTGGACACAAAACTCAGGTGTTTAAGTCCCTCTTGTCTTCACCCTTTCTGTGGTGCCACCTCTGGGAAGAGCTGGAGGATGGAGAGGGAGGCCCTGGGTTCCAGCACAGCCCTTCCACTACCTGAAGGAGACCAGTACCTGTATGTGTGTTCATAGATCCCTGGGGTCAAAAGCTGAATTCAAGGGGCTGAGCTTGCACCAGCAACGTTAGGCTCTTCCTGGTGCCCTCCAAATCAAACGTGGTGCAGTACTGCATCATTGCAACTTGGTGGCATCCCTGTCCCCAGGGAAGCGGGAGGGACATGGGTCATGTACAGTCAGACCCCACCTGGTGCCCCTCACTCTGGGGCTTGGACTGCCTCGCAACACTGGGTTCAGGAGACCTTCCAGACCTTTGCCCAAGTCTCTGCCCATGTGTCCTTATCAAGTGTACATAGACCGGCGCCGGGGGCTGATGCAAGAGATGGGGGTTAGGGGGTCTCACAAGCACAGAACAGCCCTCCCAGATCAGAGCAAAGGTCTCACCAGCCCCCCGAAGTGGCACTCTGGGAAACATGTAAAGCCAGGACAAACACACGGGATATTTCCCTAAAATGCTCCTCTGGTCACAGCAGCATTTGACTATTAACCCTCACTGGGTTTCTCTACCACAACCTCAACCTCTGCTCCCATTTTTAGCATTACTGCATTGCATGGAAAACTCCTCATGGTTTGTCCTGCACCAGCCTCCCATCTCATCCCCATCAAGGCCACCTCCTTGCTGCAGAAGGACAGGGAAGTGAATCCCTGCCCATCCTCTGCAAACCTGCCTAGATTTGGTGGTCTCTGCTCATTTAGCTGTCCCCTTACCCACAGCCTGATACCTGTACTGGGTGATGCCAACAGTGCCATGCTGGTATGGGGCAGCTTCAAGCAGTTGGTCCTGGTGGGAAACACAACTCCGTCCACTGAGGTGTCTTTTCCTTGCACCAGGACTCCCATGTCCACACTGCCAGTGCCCCAGCAGATTATGAGCAGACACATGCTGCCCTTCATGACCCACAGCATCACAGCCCTGTGCAACCTCAAAAATCTGGGTCACAGCCATCCTCCACACTCAGCCCCTGATGAGAGTGAGGAACCTGTTCCCCAGGCTCGGTGAAACACAGCCCTGTAGCCTAAGGGGACAGATTCCTCCCAGGCAGGGGTATGTTCCCTCCCAGAAGATCACAGGAAGACAAGCATGGCAGCCACACTGCATACCCCAAGGCAAACTGGCACTGCAGCCTGCCCCAAACTGCCACCCCATACATAGCAGCACCATGAAAAGGCAGGGTAGGGCTGGCCCCAGTAACTCCTTTCCTCACTCCCAATCCCATACTGTATAAGCTATCCAAAGGTAACTGGACCCCCTGTCCCTGTGCACCCAGATGTATTGAACATAAGGGATAACCCACTGTCCCCTGCGCTGGCTGGGACATGCCACCAGGCAGGAAACCCATGTGTAGGTTTTGGGAGCAGGGATCCATCACCTTTTCAATCAGGACTGGAGAAAAAGGAAAGCAAGCAAGCAAGGAAGGAGACAGATATCACTCTGGGAAGTGGTGGTAGGATTTATCCCCTGCCCCAATCTCCTCTGCCATCCATCTCCCAGTATTCACAGCACACTGACAACTTTGCTCCTGCCCCAAACAGGGATCTGGGCCACCTCAACTAGGGCAGGGTGTGAGGCTGAAGGGTGAGAAATACCGGGCATGCTTTCTCTCCATAAAGCCTTCCCAAGTCCAGGAGGGAGGAGCCGGTTCCCACCTCCCAGATGACCCCAGGAACCGGACAGTCAGCCTTTTTCTGCACAGTAGAGTGTAACATAACACTTCCTGGACAAGATGTTTGGCCTATGCAGTGCACCCATCACAGATATCCCTGGGTTGGCTTCAAGGCAGGGTGGGGTCCTGGCAGCCTCTCCCCTCACCCTTGCAGCCAGAGCCCTGCCTGCCCACAGACAGGCACCCACAGGGGTGAGCCCTGGCCCCTCCGAATACCACCACATTGTGCAGTCTTAAAACACAAAAAAAAAAGCAGCAGCATAGCCCCTCAGCACCCGAAAGGCAGATCTCTGCTACTGTCCCCATCTGCTCCTGACAGAGCCACTGTGGATGAGTCAGTAAGTTCTCTCATCCTGCTGTGCTATGAGCAGTGACATCCTAAAAAGCCACACACAAGCTGAATGGGGACATCCCTATCTGCTCCATCCCTTCACCAGATCCTCCTCCCTGTCACCCACCCTACGACCAGTGTCACCCCACAATGAAGCTGCGTGTACGGGAAGTGCATACCTGACCTGACACTGTGTAGTTCACACTAACACCAGTGCATCAAACAGCATGTCTGCCTGCAAAACTGGGCTTGCACAACCCAGCATGGATGGGATCCACACACATTAAATATAGAGAAGTCTTTCCTCAATTCTATATATGAGCCCCCGGAGTCCTGTCCCTGTGCCAGATCTCCCCCACTATGCCCACTGGGAGTGAGGTGACAGGGTCAATGTGCTGCTCCCTCCAGCCAATGTAGGAAATCAATGAGACACATTGACCAGTCAGGATATCACAGAGACACGGGGAGCTTGGTTATGTGGAACGAAGGCTTCCTGGGATGATCACACACTGGAGCCCTTGCCCCTGTTCAAATCTGCAATACCTCCACAGACAGGGGTCACCCTGTTTTACTAAGAAAAGCACCATGAATGGAGCCTGCATGGGTCAGGGTGAGCACAGGGAAGTGTCTGGATACAGGGCACACTATCATACAGTGGGGCCTGGGAACAGGCACAGGGGTCACCAAGGAGGTGGGGGACATGAAGAAAGGGTGAGATGACGTTTGGTGGCAGGGAGGTGGGAAGCACATGAGGATGCCTTTTGGGGTGGAACAAGGGGCAGGGGACGTGAGGTACATTCAGGTGGTACTCATTTGGGGCAGGATGGGGCTCTGGGACAGGGATGCTAGGTTGCACTGACCATATTTACCTGGGATGAGGTTTGGGGGCAATGCATTCTCATTAAGGGTGATATGGCAATAAAATCTGGGGGTAAAGGGGGTACAGGAAATTGAATGGGGCTTGAGGCAATGGGGTTACCAGTTTAAGGTGGGACACAAATAGGGTCTGGGGGCAGTAAGGGGCATAAGCGGTATCCATTCGGGAGGGCGGGACCCCGAGTTTGGGAGCCATGGAGGACATTGAGGATGTCCGCCTGGAATGGCCAGTTGCTGGCGCCGGTGCACTGGGATGGCAGATGCCTCCTACCTGCTTGAACTGCTCCTCGTAGGTCCATTCGTGGTGTAGGGGAGGCGGCGGGTCGCGGGGCTCCCCTTCTTCCTCCTCCTCCTCCTCTTCCTCCTCCTCCTCTTCCTCCTCCTCCTCCTCCACCTCCCCCTCCCTCGCTGCGGCGGGCGGTGGACGCGGGCCGGGGGCCGGGAGGCGGCGGGGAGCGGCGGGCGGTGGCCCGGGGCAGGGCTCGACCGTAGCCCGTCGGGGAGCGCCGTCGGGGCCGCGCGCCAGCCGTGCTGCCTGCTGCCGCTGCAGGCTCTCCATCACAGCCGCTAAGCGCAGCCCCCCCGCCGCCCCCGGCCCCCGCGGCGGGGCAGCCGGCTGCGGGCACAGGGCACGGCCTCAGCGCCGCCGCCAGAGGAGGAGGAGGAGGGAGCGGAGGAAGCGCCCTCCACCCTACCGGCTCTCCCCCGCCCCGCTCACGGGGGCCCTGCCCAAAAGTTGGCCGCGGAGCCGCCGCGGCACCGGGCGCCGCACCCGTTGCCGGAGGGGTTGCTTCTCCTCCGGGACCACTCGGCTCCCTCCTCGCTTTCACCCAGCACCCTGCCCTATGGGACCTTATCCCCGCTCCTCCGGCGGACGCCTTCCCCGCTCCCACCGGGGACGGGTCCGACCCGGGCTACCAGGTCCCCGTCGTTGTCTTTGCGTTGAACCCTCTACTCGGTCCTGTTGGGACCCGTCCCAGTAGTCCCAAAGCGGACCGCGGTTTACCCGGACTCCCTCCCCGGTCCCACCGGAGACCTCCGCCCCGACGGTCTCACCGGACATATTAATAAATTCTTGTCTCCTTATAAGCCCCGTGTCTCACATTTTATAAAATTTAAGATGATACCTGTCAAAACTAGGACAATGGGATACAGTGACAAGTCATGAAGGAGATGACAGAGGATATTGCCAGACCACTCTCCATCATTTTTCAAAGGTCCCGGAGAACAGGAGAGGTGCCTGAGGACTGGAGAAAGGCCAATGTTGTCCCAATCTTTAAAAAGGGCAAA